>JAJHZJ010000355.1:1481664-1763044 GCA_023548195.1 Bettongia penicillata ogilbyi | reverse complement strand
AAGGCACTGGTTCTCATGCCCTCTGACTCTAAAAAAAATGTATAAATACTCTGAGAGTGAGGTTTTGCTTTAGGACTTACTGACTGGAAGTGTTTGCTTGGCCAGATGAGACTCTGGGAAGCCACTAAGGAACCTCCTCCCCCCTCGCCTTGAAAACCCAGATTTTGGTGCTTCCCTCTATGGTTACTACAGTCAGACAGTTGAATCTGTCTGTTGATCTGTCAGATATTTGGAAGCATGTCTCTTGATTTCTCAGTATTTTCTCCAAAGTTCAGGGTACTGACTTTCCCCCTGAACTTAGTGAATGATACATGTGCTGGATTAAAGTGATTGTTGATCCCTCAAAAGTTGCTTTCCTAGTAGAAAAGCAGATAAAAAAACCATGATAGCAGGCCCCTCTGTGTATACTGGGGTGCTACTGTAACAACATGTAAATGTTAAGAACCACACACAAAAAAAATAAAAAAAGAAACATTGTAAAATTACAAAGCCCTCAAGGAAGAGATATAAGAAGACACTTCTCACAACTTATTTGCTGAAGTGAAAACTGTATATTTCCAGGTTTTGTGCTGTTTTTTTTTCTCCTTTTCTTTTTTTTCTTTCTTCTTTTTTTGGCTACAAGGGATGACTTTCTGAGAGGAAAGACAGGGATAAGGGAGAAATCAAGGTAATACAAAAACAAAACATATCACCAAAAGCTTATTTAAAAAACAAAAATTCCAAAGTTGAGATGTGTACTTTTTAAATTCATGAAGATAAAACCTGAAAAACAATCATTTTAATCCAGCACACGTATCATTCACTTAGTTCAGGGGAAAAAGTTAGTACCCTGAACTTTGGAGAAAATAGAGAGAAATCAAGAAACGTGCTTCCAGATATCTGACAGATCAACAGACAGATTCAAACATCTGACCGTAGTTACCATAGAGGGAAGCACCAACATCTGGGTTTTCAAGGCAAGGTGGGAGGAGGTTCCTTAGTGACTTGCCAGAGTCTCATCTGGCCAAGCAAACACTTCCAGTCAGTAAGTCCTAAAGTAAAACCTCACTCTCAGAGTATTTATGCATTTTTAATTTAGAAAATTCAGTAGTAAAAATCCCCTACTTATCTCTGAATCAGCTTTTTTTAAAAGCTCATTTTTATATAGGTACTTCCTTAATGACTTCAATAATATTTTCTAAAGTTTAAAAAACTATCTTTTTCTTTTTGCTCAATGATGTGGGTACTTTAAAATGCTGTCAAACTCTGAACAAATTTCTCAAAAAGACTTTTCAAAATTCTCCTTTTAAAGAACCTACTGTATCTGTTTCTCTCTACCCACTTGTCCCCCCACCTCAACCGAACCCCCAGAAAAATTCTTGGACTTAAAGCAATCAAAGGGAGAAAAAGCACAATAAATTTACTGAGCCTCAAGATGATAGCCTTCCAGAGACTGATTCACCAAGGAGGAAAGAAGAAACATAAGAAAAATTCAAAAATAAAATATATATTTTTAGTGTAACATTTTATGTTGTACAATTTTTTCTTTGATTTATTTATTAATTTGATGCCCTTTTCACATAGAAAGACTAATAACTAAAAACCCTAATTAATTATGATCTGGTATTTCAGTGAATTTGCAATCTCATCAATATGAGTATTTCCTCTCTCATTGCAGATTGCAAACCAGCCCTACTTTCCAATCCTTTGCGACTCTTGTCCATGTTTTTCCACAGACCCTTCACAAAGCTCCCTTGGAATCAAGCAACTCAATTCTCCTCCAGGCATAAGGAAAGTACACAGAGAAATAATGGGTGAGCATTAGAGACTTTCTAATTCTCCTTTTGTACTTATATTGGAGAAAACTCTGTGTGTTCTACTTGATATCTCCTCCTATTCAATCCTCCAGGCACAGGTTTAATACTGCTATAATAAAGTGCTTTCTTTGACTTGTCCTTGTATAATATCTGGAAGGGAACCTATAGAAATGTGAGGAAACCCCCAAGAATACATTCAGCTGAACTTTAAAATGCTTTGGATAGGAATGAAAGTGTCACTCCACTTTTTGTCTCTACCTCTTAGAATCCTTCATTTCTTTCTAAATTCAGATCAAATGCTACCTTCCATATGCTCCTTTTCTGATTCTCCCACCCTTCTAGCCATTAATGCCTTCCCCAAAAAATTACCTTGAATTTATTTTCTATGCATTTATTTTCTATGCATTTTATGGTGACCCCCCTCTAGAATATAAACTCCATGAGGAAAGCAACTGTTTCATTTTTGTCTCAAGTTTCTAGTTAGCCTGACACACTATTTATTTAATAAATCTTTGTTGAGATAATGATTTATAAGTATATCAGTAGCCATCTTTTTATCTTGGCAGTCATATTCCTGGGCCCAGTCTGGGTTCTAATGTGAGCTTAATGAAATAGATAATACTGGTTGTCAATAGGAAGACTCAGAGAAACTCATCTCCCTTCAAATTAAGAAGCTCCTCTAATATGCACAAAGAAAAGGCCAAGATAGTTTTCTATCCTATTTTAATAACCATCTATAAAACCTGTACTTTACACCTACCAGTATAAAGAAGACTGTAACATAACTCATCTTTTTTTAAAAAAAAAAAATTCACATTGGACTAAGGACTGACCATATACTACTAAGAAATTCTTTAGTTTCTCTATTCATTCTCCATAGGGCACTTTTAAGAAGCAAATACCCTTAGTACATATGATTTTATTTAATACACAACTCTCCATGAATATTTTTAGTAAGTCAAGCAAGGTATAACTATATCCCAATTATATTCTCTGCTTAAGAGTTATGGAAAAATTCCTTAAAAGAGTTATTTTGTTTTACAATCATTTACTTTTAGATCTTATTTTACAAGCAGAAAGGCAAAAATATCTTTCAAGCCAGAGAAGTTTCTTTACAATCTTTAAATGGTGTTGTTTCTCAATTTACTATTATCTATTCAGAGGCAAAGAAAATTCATATCATTAAAGTAAAATCCCTTTCCAAAAAAACTAGACTTTCAAACAAAGAACACACAATAAGACTATTCCAAATACATTAAAAAATAGTCAAGAGGGCAAAAAGTCCATAAAGTAAGGCACAAGGGTAGGCAACTAGAAGTTGCTGTCCTTCCATAGTCAGTGCTGAACTGAAGATTTTGGATGCAGATAGACTACACCATCCAATGATGATTAGTGCTGCTATGGTCCCAATGGTCCCCCTATAAGTAAGAAAACTGTATGATTAATATGCAAAAAGATGAAAGGAAATCACAAATTCAGAGCCAAGAATCTTACTAAATCTAGCTATAAGACTTAGACTTTGGTAAAAAATAAAACATCTCCTGGAAATAGGAAAATCTTCATGAAGCCACTCTCATCCCACTTCTTTCAAGTATCCACATCTCATATCTTGAAGTACCTTATTTGATATCTATCAAAGCAGTTGAGTAATCAGATACAGTTCAGATATCACCTTAATTCCCTCTTTACCAGCCCAATGCCTTCCCTCTAAGGTTGGGGCTGAATGTATCCCTACTTTGAACATGGAGTTAATGGCTCAAATTTTAACTATTCCATTGATGCATTGACAGTATATGCAAATATGAATGTAAAGTTTGGGGGAGGGAGATAGCTGCAATAAGGGAAGGCAACTCGAAGGGCACTCATCAATTACCAGGGTAGTCCTACCATTAATGACTTTAAATGGGTGATTTTACCTCTTAGAGCATCAATTTCTTTATCTGTAAAAGGAGGGGGAGAAACTACATGGTATTCAAGAAACCTGGTAGTTCTAATAGTCTAGGATTCCATGAAAGGCTTGGGCAAATATTGTACAGAGAGGAGACCATATGTAGTGGCAGCATGGCAGTATTCTGGTAGCAACAAGGCCCTGAATCTTGGTTACTGTAGAAAATTTAGGAATGAGGTGGAGGAAGGGTTTCCTTTTAGCCTGAAAAAATGTATTGTTCAGAATCTTAAACCTTTATCATTGGAAGGGCCTTCAAGATGTCAGGTGGTTCAGGATTCAGGCTATTATAGTAGATTGTTAGGTCCTTGAGAGCAGTGACTGTTTTTGTTTTGTCTCATATGTCTATGGCTTTGTACACTTGGGAGAAGGAGGGTTTCAGACCTTTGACTTCATTGGTGTAGTAGAGAATTGCTAGTGAAGAAAATTCCTTTACAAGAATGTGTCTTAAAACTTTATAGCTTTAGAAAGTTGCTTGATTCACTCAGACCTGAAGTGACTTACCCAGGATGACACAACCAGGATATGACAGAGGTGGAATTTGTATCCAAGTCTCTATGCACTCCTCCACTCTATATCTCTTGCTCATAGAAAACATTTAATACAAACTTGCTGAAATGAATCAAATTATTCTTATTTCATAGATCTCCCACTATATTCCTATTCCATCACAGGGTAAAAGTGGCCCTGGATTTTTGAAGGGAAGGCCAGCAAATAAGCGACTCTTGAAGGTCTGACCAAGGTGGAAAGGCTTTAAGTATCAACCTAATGATAAGGACTATATGCCTCCTATCCAAGGACCAGTCTATGTTTGAAGAAAAACAACTAAGGTTAAAAAGTTAGGCTGGGTACAGGGTGATTAATTTTTCAGTCGTGGTAACTCTTCAAAAACATCTCCTAAGTGACAGAGTGGTTTTGATCTGCATGAGGGCAAAGAGAATCCACATCAATAATAACATGAACCTTTAAAGAAAGTATTAAAGTATTTCACAGATGAGACAATTTGAAACTCCAAAATGATAAGGTCACTTGCCCCAACATCACACAATCAACATGGTGTTGAGAGGCAGGGGAGGGAGCAGGGGGTTCATATGTCTTGTCTTTCTGGTAGAACACAAGCTCTGTGGATGCAGGGTGTGCCCCCAGCTTCTAGCATAGAGCTCAGCAGTTAATAAATGCATGCTGATTGAATCATTGACTCTGTCATTCATTCACTATTCACTTCTGTCTCTCTTGGTTTTCTTAGGATATGAAGAGATGACTTGGAATGTTATTTAGTGTATGGAAGCAGGAGAGCTACCCTCTCTTTCTACACCAGCAGAAACATTTCGAGAAATTTACTGTGAAACACTGTTCAGATAAAGATGTTCCTAGACCCTGTGCCCATCAAGAACATTTTAAAGCACTGCAATAAATGTTACATGTTGGTTCAATCAGCATCAATTAGGAATCATTTCTATAGTAATTTATTTTACTGAATTTCTAAATGAAATTATAAAATGATACCTGGTTATTTAGTGCAGTTAGTATAATCAGGGCACTTGAAAGTAGTCCTAGTTTAATGGTTTTAGGAACTAGTTTTGTTTATTGCTTCATTATATTTATTCATGATTTAACCACTAAAACCCAATGACCAAAACATTAAATTATAATAACTTACAAAAGGCAAGGTTGCTATCTTAAACTCAGATACTTTGAAAATCTACTGACATTTTACAACTATCTACAGTATTTGATATTCTTGGCTTACATCTCAACTTTGCCTAAAATGATAAACACATATTAGAACAAATCCCCTTTAAAAAGTTTTGTCAATACATTCAATGAGAACAATGATGTAAATGAAAACAGCACTGAAAGGAAGATGAATATTGATTAATTATAATGCCTGCTTTTAGTCCCTGAGAACTGATCCGGAAACATTACTTCCTCTTCTCAGTAGAAAGAAGGGAGACCACAGAGAAAGTTGTTATAACTTATCTACCAGCCTTGGTCCCTGTGTCAGGTTTTGTGTAAATATTTTTCCTTGTTAGAAGGGAGGGTTCAATGTTGAGAGGTGGAATTTGGGGGAAAATGTCTGGTTTTAAAACAAACAAACAAAAACCCAGCAAATAAAACTTTTAAATATAAAAATAAACAAATGAGAGTTTTGCTTAAATGTCCCTAAGGTCTACCCATTAAGAGATTTTGGTCAATTACTTCATCCCTCTAATCCTCAGTTTCTTCATCTGAAAAATGAGTGGTTTGGACTACGTCAGGGTTCCAAACAGAGATGTTAGCTTGAGGTTTAGAGAATGCATGAACTTAGATGAAAAAAAAATGTACATCTTTCTCCTTACTAACCTCTACCTGAAATTTAGCATTTCCTTCAATTATGAATGTAGACAACAAACCACCATAGTATTGGGAATCATTGTAAAAGGAGTCCATGACACAAAAAGGTAAGGAACTCCTAAACTAGATTTTTAAGGTTTCTTCTCACTCTAACATTCTATGACTTTTAAACTCTTTTCTAAACAGGAAAAAAATTGGGCCAAATTTTTAAAGGGCATAATATATCATAGTATAACCTCTTTTCATTAGCATGCTTGAGTTCATGTAAGTGCATTCCATATCAGGCTGGCTTTTAGGGCATCCAACCATCTAACCACCTCTTGTTTCACTGCAGTGGGTTCAGGCAGGAATAAAGTCCTTGATGCTGATACCTGAGGAACACACACACACACACACACTAGTTCTAATTAGTTTTAATGCACATAAGTTGCATTAAAAAAGTGACAAAGTGATGCTGGCCTCCAATTCTTGAATGATTAACCAGGACTATCTCCAACTAATCCAATCTTGCTTAAAGCAGTGTCATCAATGATATGTGAGAGGGCTTTTAAAGGCAAAAATGAGGGGCTTCCCAGACTTTTGTTCTTTATTTTTCCCTTTTCCAAGTTACTCTGAGATTCTACCCCTCCACTCATTTGATGATCAATGGAAAGAAATGCCAAAAGAGGCTCTGCCCACTGACACAGGCCAAAGCCCTCTATGACAGTCTTTGAGTGCTGCTATGGCTGAAAAAATCATTACAGTCTTATGATGACTGATATTGTAGGTGTTGTTGATAACTCCATTTTTACAGATTTAGAAATGGAGACTCAGAGTTTAGTGTCTTACCAAGGCTCATAGTAGTAAATATCTGATGCAGTACTGGAACCAAGTTTCCTGACTCTGAATCCAATATGACACACTATGCCTCACTATCTCTCACAACCTATGGTCACCTCTACTCACGATGAGATGCTGGAGTAAGACTTTCTCTTTATATTGAGCCAAAATCTGTCACTGTACTAATAATAACACCTTCCACTTATATCATCCTTTATAGTTGACAAAGCATATATATCCCACAGTGTATTTATCACAAAGTCACAAAGTCCCCTTCAGTGTTACTGGGAAGTCTTTACTGCAAGAAGTCGTGCAGAGATAGATCAGAGTTGCTCTTCTCTTGGGTAGTAAAATTGCCTGGGAGCCCAGACAATCTGTCAATGTTCACAGAGTTCTTATTTTTAAAAAATCAAACAAGTGAATGTTTTGTTTGTAGTCATCATACTACCCAAGGCACCAGTTCACATTAAGAGCCAGTAGCTTACAAGATGACAGCTTAAAAGGTTCCAGGTTTAAAGAAAAACTGAGATTTTTTTAAAAAGTTGTAGAGTTGGATAATGCACCTGAGACCAACACTGACCTACTTTTCCCTCTTTTTGAACCTTTTTAATAACCATAGTCCTACCAATCCCACAACTAAAATATTCAGAGGCAGGAAACAGCTGCTCTGGTATGCCACTGTCTTAGCTGAGATTGTGCTTGTGGGGTCAATTAGCACACACAGGTACTTACTGCAGTGAGAAGAATATGGCACAGCTGGACAGGATGACCATAGGGAGCAGACAGTAACCCAGCACGCTTGCCACACATCCATATGACACTCCTGAAGTGCTCATCAAGTTCAGTAAAGCATGAATCCCAAGGCACCCAATTGCACTCATGCCATACACGTAGCCAAACTGAACTTTTCCCGCCTGAAAGAAATGGAAATATCACAACTTAATCACATAAGCAAACACATCCACCAAGAGGAAATTCAGATGGCAATGAAGGGGGAGGATATTTTAAAGCTGGCTCACTGCTGGCTCTAGTTCCTACAGGACTGTCCTTGGGGAATCTAGGGAATTCAGCTACTGGAAAAAATATTATTTACAAAATATTACACATTTCTCTACTTAGCCTTTTGGGACTGTGGTTGGGAAGGGTTTGCTGAAGCACAAAACACTGTGGAGTTACTGGAGCACTGCAGAATACTTCGATGAAGAGGTTCTGTGAGGGCTTCCTTTCTTCCTATTTGATCAGAAATCATCTACTAGTGTTTATAATACAAAAGTGACCAAATTAATTGATTTCTGTTTTTATAGCACCTAATAGCAGGGAAGGCCTCAGAAACCATGCAGTTCAATCTGTAGCTAACTTTCTACAATATGGCCAACCTGGTGGTCATCTACTCTTTGCTAGAAGGCCTCCAGAGGAGTGGAACACACTATACTTCCTGAAACAACCTATTCCACTTCTGTCAGCTCTTGTTATTATGACTTTTTTCTTAAATCAAGCCTAATCTCATTGCAGTTTCTAATCACTGCTCCTAGGTCTGTTCCCTGGGACCAAGTGTTGTCTTAACCCCTCTTTCACACGAGAGTTTTTCAGATACTGGAAGACAGCAATCATATCCCTCATGAGTTTTTCAGGCTCAACATTTTCAGTTCCTTCAGCTAATTCTTATATTAACTGCTCTCTAGTCCTTTAACCATCGTGGTTACCCTTTGAGACATGTACCAACTAATTTGTGCCTTCGCCATAGTATGGTTCAGAAGGTACAGAATATATCTTAGCACCATCATCCTGGACGTTATGAGTCTCTTAAAGTAGCCCCAAATAGCATTACCCCATGAATAGAAACAGATTTATCCCCTTTAAATTTCATCTTACTTCATCTCATTGTTCTTTCCTGTCACGATATTTTTAGATCCAGTTTCTGTCAGCCAGTGTATTATTCTTCCAAGTTTTGTCTTCTGCCATCTAAAAATTATTCCACTTGTGTTTTCATCCAAGTCATTGTTTAAAAGGTTAAATAGGAAAGCTCCAAGGCTATATTCCTAGAGCAAATGCTAGAAACCTACCTCCAACTTGACACAGACCTAGTTTTTGCCCTCTGGGGCCCACCAGAGAAAGTAACTGAATTGGTGCCAAATCATCTAGCCCATATCTACCCATTTTTATCACCATGGGAAGCTTTGTCAAATGCTTTGTTGAAATTTAAGTATATTATGTGTACAGCATTCCCTTGACATAAAAGTCTATTAGCCCTGTTATAAAATAAATGAGGTTAATCTGTCATGACCTGTTCTTGATGAAGCCATGCAAGCTTTTAGTGATCACTGCTTCCCCTTTTTAAGCACTCCGCTACTACTCTCTTAATAATGTGTTATACAGTATTTTCATGAATAAAAGTCAAGATTATTGGATGATACTTAACAATCTCCATCCTCTTCCCTTAAAAAAAAATAGGGAAAATATTTGTATTTTTCTAATCCTGCAATATCTTTCCCAGTCTCTAAGATCTTTCAGAAAGCACTAACAGCACTCAGGCATCATTTTTGGTGGTTCATTCTGCTCTCTAGAATATAATTAATCTAAGACTGCTGGTATGAATTTATTGAGGGTAGGTAGCTAGATGCTGCATAATTGCCATTTCACTTATGACTGCTCACCAACTACAGAACCCTGGGAGTGACAATACTCCCAATTCTAGTCCAGCCCTCATAGCAAGTTTCTGAAAAAACAACTCCTGTAGAGAAGGGGCCAGTCATTCCCTCCAATTGCCAAACAACTGTCACACACAGGACAGGTAAGCCAGTCTAGCTGAAGTTGCAAGGCTCCTTGAGGTAAGGACAGAGAGCAAGTGCCAGGCAAGTCAAATCATCATCACCACCACCACCACAACCTTGATCAGCATCTCTCTTCAGATCCTGATGGGGACAGCCCAATACCTTGAACCCAAGAGTCTTAGTAATAGCAGTGACTTCCCCCCCCCAAAAAAAATAGACCTTCTTCTAGCCCAGCACCCACAGCCATCACTGAGAGAAGAAATCATTGTGGAAAAGGAGCCCATCTTCCCTATCATCTTCACCACCACTATCAATATTCCATCCACCCCAAGCAATGAATAAAACCCTTCCTTGATAATCCACTTGACATTTATATAACAAGAGAAACAAGCAAACCTTAAACAACTTTGTGATTATTTGTATTCATTGAGACCCTTAGCTCAATCTAGGCTCTAGCACTCTACACTCGTTTTACAGGGCTATGTTAATCTTTTCTCATTTTATGCTCCTGTATTCTGTATGTGTATGTTTTAAATATGTTTGTCAGTGGGTCCCTTGTGTGTCCACACCCACATCTTTAGGCAACTCCCATTTTTTCTCCTCATCAGAAACATATCTGCTTATATCTTCAGAATTTCATTCTTGTTCTCTTCCCTTATATTGGACAGACTTCTTTTTCAACATACGAATCTATTAAATGCTATTGACTTATTTTCTGAATGCCCTAAAATTATCTCTGCCAAAATCTAAGGTGCACATGACTAGATAACATGACTTTCCTCTCTATCACAAACATTAATGGATTGTTATACCCTTCCCCCAATTTTTGTCATTGATAATTCAGAAACAAGTTGCTACTTTTCTATCAGAATTAGACAGTTCCCCTTTTTTATTACTACCTCTTAAAATATGGGATAATCATAAATGCAACTCACAAATGTATTGGCTACTTCACCTTCAATAGAGAAAGAGTACCAGAAAGAATTCCAGATTATTGAAGGACTTATCACTATAATGCCTTGCCTCTGTTCTAAGTTTGGGATGTTCCTAAACTTCTCATCAAATTCTTCTTGTCTAGGTGGTCTGTAGTGTAGCACTCCAACAACATCACTTTTTCTTTTTATTTCCCTGGATCCTTACTGAAGTGATCTCCACTATGCTTTGCCCCATATTTTCCTGGATTTCCTCGCATGGTTACATGTTGTTAATGTTAATACCAATATGTGACCTTTTGAATTTTATCAAATATGTTCCTTTTGAATAAGGTATTTATATAGAGCTAAATTCCAGTCATGAGCTACACACCACCATTTTCTGTAATACTTATGAGGTTAAATTTACCCCTTCACATCAAGATCTCTAGCTCACATTTATTATCAATGAATTACTCATTCACATGGGCATCTGATACTAAGAGTTTTACCGCTGGATCTTTTCTTGGGTATTATCTTCTGTAAAATACCAGGTTTCTCCAAAATAGAGAGATATGGGTGTGTGTGGATATATGTGTGTGTGTGTGTGTCCATATATGTATACATATATACCTATATACCTATACAGAGTAGTAGATTCAATATAAATGTATATAGGTTTGTCCAATCTATATAGACAGTTTCATATCCCCCTTCCTTTCTAATTTAATGTCCTCTTGATTTGACTCATAAAATTCTGGCAAATATATTTTCTAAGTCTTGTTAGCTGCAAACCAAGATGCATATCATTTCTATATTTTCAGCCATTGTTTTGAAATTCAAATCCCCCACCAAGATATCTTCTTTCCAATCTTTCATTTTATTCAGAATCCCTTAATTTCAACCACCAGTAGCAATGAAAACACTATGTCTACACCTGACACCTTCATGGCTTTATGTTGATGATTTTTCCCAGAAATTCATAATTTTAAACAAACCTTGTTAGTTTCCTTCTTTTAATATCATTTATCCCCATGATTAATTTCTACAAAGATTACTAGAAAGAAAAGTTGTCATAAGTTTTGATGATTCTTGGAAGGCACCCCAGCACCATCACCACCCCATTCCAGATACATTTAATAGAAATTAAAAAAAAATCTCTATGGCCTATGTGGCCTATCCCAGGTTATCAAGTAGTTACCATAATATCAACTCACTACTCTTCTTTTTCTGAACTGTATTGCTGACCCTCTTAACTAATGCCATCTGGAAATCCACATCATTATTTCTTGAAGCGCAAAAAAAATTCTTCCTTCAGGGATGGCCCAACTTCCTTCTTTTCAGGAAGGGTTTCATTACTATTATATAACACCAGATAGTCATAGATTCTTCTTCTTCCTATTCAGTATCAGATACTTTGGGGCAGCTAGGGGATGCAGTGCATAGAGCACCAGTGCAGGAGTCAGGAGGACCTGAGTTCAAATCTCACCTCGGACATTTGGCACTCACTAGCTGTGTGACGTTGGGTAAGTCACTTAACCCTAATTGCCTCATCTTGGGTCATCTCCAGACATCCTGATGATATCTGGTCACTGGATTCAGATGGTTCTGGAGCAGAAGTAAGGCTGGTGACCTGCATAGCCCTCCAAGTAGTGCAAGTCACGTCATTATTTCTCTGATGTCATGGTCTTCTTCGGCAACGAAAGATGAACACACATATTCTTTGACCCTTTGCCTGCCTGATACAGGTGAGAATTTCCCTCAGCTTTCCTTGTATAAGCTTCCTTCTTTTCTCTATGAATCATCTCCATTCTTACAAGGACATTTCATTCTCCCTGATAACTTAGATGGTAGAAATTCTTCCAGACCTTTTACTTTTTCTCCAGTTTGCACTTTGGACATACATTTGGTTATGGGGAAGAAACAAAGTACACTGTAAAATTCTTCACAGCCCTCCTAACTGCTTTAAACTCATCTTTTCAATATCAACAGTCTTCTGGTGAAGCTTTAATGATCGCAAATAATGGAATATAACAGTTTCTAAAGAATTAGAGTTAAGTGCTCTAAAGAGGGACATGGTAGACATGAGCAGGCTACAATAACTCAACAGTAAAGAACTGTACAAGAAAAGTAGCTCAGTGGATGACTCAAAGGCAAAGTGACACATATGATCAGAAAGAAAAAAATGGTAGAGTTACATAGCTATGTAGATGGGCAGTCTGTGTTCTCCACTGGTATCTACACAATGTTAAAAGGGAAGGCTAGAATGTCTGGTAGACTCTGAGGTGAGCTTATGGACAAATGTGAACAATAGTGACTGACTGAGAAAACATGCAAAAATGGTTTGAAACTATAGATGTGTCAAAGTACAGAAATAATTCAATATTAACCTGAATCAAATTTAAGATCAACAGATTTAATACTCAGTATGAAAAGATTTAGAAAAATATACTTGATCAAGTAATATTTCATAGAATATTTGGACTGAAGCTTTAGAACATCTAGTCTGATTTTATTTTGCAGAGAGTGAAACTGAAACCCAGAGTTAGCACCCAGTCTCCTGACTCTTAATAACTAATTTACTTCTTTTGTCACCACTGTACCATTCTATCTCCTCCTTGAAAATCAAAGAACTTTTGACTATCAGAAAGCACTGTTATATATTTTAATAGAATTAATTCTGCCCTTGAAAGAGGAAGATTATATTCTCAACAGAAAAAACTAACAATTGCAGTATTACAAATGACTTGAAGAAAAAAGATTAGTTAATATATTAAACTGATTGTTTCTGACTATTTGATTAATTGACACAGCCTTCCTTCGCAGCTTCATCTAAGATTATCAAATTACTGTGACAAAGACAGAAGAAGGGGGGTCAGCAGCTAAATTAAAACTCTACTTGATAGAGTGTTTGACTTACAGGGAATTTACATCTGCTTCTGTAGAGAGGAAAAAATAAGATGGTATCACTAAATGCTATTGGTTTAAATGGATATGATGTGGTTTTTACTAAAACAAATTACTATGCAATTGATACATAACGCTAGGCTGACTAATCTTATGAAATGAGCATTTAAAAATATCTTTAGTTAGATAAGCATTTGCAAAGTAGATCTTTCAGTTAGGAACTTCAGTTTTTATTTGAAAGGGAAGAAACTTGCTAATTCTCAATGAGAACTTTTTCCTGGTTTCTAAATTTCTTTCATCAGTTTGTATGCCCTTTGTTTTTTTTTCTACACTAATGGAACTGTCTGTTTCATATTCAGAATTTTTATATCTTCAAGTTTGGAACAAGTATAGTGAAAAAGCACAAGTCAGAGAAAAAGGACACCTATTTTTTGTTGTTGCATTGAAACTTGCTAGCAACTCAGCCTTCAGCAAATAAATTACTTTACCTCCGTGGACCTCATGTTGCTCATATGAAAATTAGGGGACTAGAGTGGGGAATCTTTGAGTTGTGAGAAATCAATGAGGCCATCTAGTTCAATCAATACCTAAGAAAGAATGCCTATATTTGGAGGCGGCCAATTCCACACTTAGACAGTTCTCACTGTTATGAAGCTTCTCTTTATCTCAAGCCTATGTTTCTTTGAAATTTCCCCTCATTGGTCTTGTTTCTGCCCTCTGGGAGAAGAAAAAGCCCAAGTCTTCTCTTCTTCAGGTGAAACATCTCTAGTTCCTTCAACCAGTCAACGTATACCATGAATTTGAGGCCTCTCAATGTCCTTCTCTGACACTTTCCAGTTTATCAATGTCATTTCTAAAATGCATTAATCAGAATCAAACACACTAATACAAGTTTGATCTGATCACAGAAAAGTATGGTGGTTTTCCCACATCCTCAATCATTCACTCAATTAAAGCAGCTGAGTATTGTATTGTCTCAAGGCTTTCATCAAATGTTGACTCATTTTTAAGCCTGCATAAACTTAAAACCCCTTAGATCTTTTATTTTTTTTCCAAATGAACTTAATTGTAAAGAATATTCTCTTTGAAATAGTGTTTAAATATTTACATATCATAAGGACTTTGGTCAAGTATATTAAATCACAAATTCAGACTTATTTTACTCCTATTTGAACTTATTTACAGATGCTATTTTTCTCATCTCATTTTTCCAGCATTTATTTCCTTTCCCTTTTTCACTTGATACATTTTTCAAAACAAAAAACTCTTAATCCCAGACTGACACATGAATCCAAACATTTAGGGATTATTCTTTTTTCATTATCCATTGATGATGAATCTTGATACAACTAACAGACACAAGGATACAAAAGAGAATCTCACTATTTCCAGCACACCATAGAAAATGAAATTCTAGTCAAGTTATTGCTTTAAAAAGTGAAGAACTAAAATAACCAGAAAAGAATTCCCTGTGAGTGAAGAATTAAAATCACAAGAAAACGAGTTCCTCATAAGTAGACTACGTGAAATTTCTTACAAAATAAATCTTTCATTCAAGCCCTATATTTTAACCTAAATATAAAGCACCCTCTTTTATACCTATACTCTTTTTGTAACAAGGAAACGAACTAGATGGCATTTATTATAATTTCCCTTGATGTAGTTTTGACACTTTATACTGTTACAAAGTCATTTAAATTAATGCCTTATCTATGTCTATCCATGAAGGTAGTTTTGCGTGGGTATTATGCTTTGATTAAATCTTGTGCTATCACTAAAGAAAACCTCAAGTTAAATGAATACTTTTCACCACAAGAAGTGAATACTTCTTTCCAAATCTATAGCTTACTTTTTTTTTTCCTGTCTTAATTTAGTGTGTCAGAATCTTCTGATTGCAGCCATACATTACCAGAAGCAGGGTTGCTCCCAGGGCTATGCAGAAAAGCATGGGGCCTGTGAGATCAGTTTCATTCATAATGCTGCCATCTGCCGGTTTCAGAGGATTTAACACTGTAAGTGTTTTTTGCCAAATGTGATCAAAATTTATTCCCAGTTCTGCAGAAGAAATAAATAGAGTGATTTTTTTACTTGAAGTAAAGAGAAGTAACTGACAACCAAATGAAGCAAAATCTGGCTCTTATCATATCCAGATCATGACCTATGACAAATGCCTAGTGAACAAAGGCCCCCCTGAAGCTGTTTTGCAGGCTCTTGCAGTGCATTCAAGTTTACATTCTACTTGCAAGCTGAGAAATATTTATTATCTTATCTCAAACAAAATCTTAGCTAGTCAACCAAAAAGCCTCTCCTACTGCTCATTTCAGAGCTTTCTTTTCATTGATCAAATTGCTGGTACTTTCAAAATCTTATCTGCAACACTGAATGATTTTGTAATTAGCAGCAATTGCCAAAGCAAAGGTGACAACCTAGAGAGACTCTAAGGTTTGAGTATTTTTTTTTTAATTTTCCTCTTCCTGATGAGAAGTATAGACCTTATGCTAACCAACTGAAATATAAACAAGAAGAAACGAGATGAGTCCTCCCACCAAATCAAAGCAATTGTAGCTTGCGTGAATGATTTTATAAGGTCATTGCACATCCATGATTGAATGTGTGCAAATGAAATTTCATAGACAAACAGATTTCCCCTTTGATTCATTAGCCAAAGGAAAGCAATGGTTCTTAGATAGTGTTAAAATCAGTACAGTTTAATAACTATGGGTTTACTTTGCTATGCATTTTTCTAGGTTTTATAGAGTCTATTTTCCAATTTTTTAAAAAAATGGGATTAGATTAGATCCCCTGATGAAACTTGCTACCACATGGTATTGTTTCTATATTAAAAAAAATAAAAATAGAACATGTACACTGAACATAGAACAGATATGTTCTATATATCAGTTACTTTTTCTCCAATCACATAAAATCATATTTTAAGAGGAACCTTGAGGGAATGGAAAAGTGAGAAAAACTTCAAGAAATGAAGGGAACATAGCCCCAGCACTTAGAAAGTAGCCAGTCACTCAGCAGCAAGTAAAATCAGAATAATGAGGAAGTAAAATTAAGAAAAATTGTTTCATGAATATAGTGAATTCTGCCTGGGAGGCACAGAAGGAATGATTTTCTCAGAAGTTATTTTTTAAAAGTAAATCCATAGATGTTTAAATTTAAAGAATGTATTATCTATAATGATTGAATTTGGGGGCAGAAGCGAGTAGTTGGCACTGATAGTGTCACTTTTAATGCATAAATACTGGAATCTTCTTTTCTTACTCCTTCCCCTTTTGCTAATTTAAGAGAATGACAGCAAACTGGGGGAGTGTACAGGTGGGGCAAAGAGAAAGCCAGAGAAGGTAGTTCCTAACTGATGGAGACTGGAAGGAAGGATTTCCATAAGGAAGCTGAAGTGCTACTGTAAGACAGAGAACCTGAAGAGACCCAGCAAACATGCTGGCAAACAAAAGAGCCTGTAAGTCCACGCCCTATTCCCCTTGTTCAGCTCAAAGAGAGCAGTTCCAACCTAGTTAAGAGAGTTGCTGCAGTATTTAACTCTCCTCCAACCCCTATGGCTCCTTCCACTTATCTTGCACCATAGCGGGCTATGGATACACCATAACCACTCCGACAGCAGCAATGGCTGGTCTGCACTTCCTTTGGTGGAGGCAGCATGGTATAGTGAAAGTTTAATGCACTTTGAATTTGACACATACTAGATATATGATCATGGACAAGTCACATAACCTCTCTGTATTAGTTTCTTCCTCTCTATAGTTGGGATAAAAATCTTTGCCCACAAGTTTTGAAGAGTTGTTGTGAAAAAATATGGTACAATGGACATAAGACTGAATTTGAAATCAGAGGATCTGGCTTTGAAGTTTTGTTCTACTACCTTCTACCAGCATGGCAGACTATAATACTTTGAACTACATGCTTGCTTGCATATGGGAAGTTGTTCTCAACATAGTGGGGATACCAGGAATAGATTTTAGAAGGTTTCCTAAGTCAAGAAATATTAATAAAAAAAAATTTAAAAATTCCTTAAAGTGAACCCAAGTTCTTTGTGCAGTGGGAGCCTCTGACACAACAGTTCTCTGTCCCTGGGAATAAATTATTTCTGCATAGGAAAAGTACCTGCATCCATGACTTCACAAGGCTATGGAGCACCATTTGGAAGTACGGCAAGGAGCAGAAACCTACTTTTAATTCTGCCCTAGTTCTTCATAGTCATAAATCCCTAAAATCTAAATTCTATGCACAGAATACAGAAAGGCCTTTCAATGGTCAGTCTGGATGAGAGTTGAATAATACTGCTAGAACAATGGCCAAACATTTCTCTCTCTGGGAATTGACTGCTGTCATTAGCAAACCTGAATGAGATTTCCCTTCTATCTGCATAAGGACTTGTGTCCTTGTACAGCTAAAAAGCATATTAATTTTATTGATAAAGTAAATTCTAAGATATATTTAATCTTGAAAATAAGAATAAAATTGAATAAATTATTTGTTCACCTGATGAATATTTACATATTTCTTAATGAATAAACATTTTGGTAAATAGGAGCAATCTATCACACTTAAATCAGCATGGACCATCTCATTCAATTCTTCTTTCAGGAATTAATAGACTTTACAGTTTAATTCTACCTGAGGAATTTATCATTTCCAAACTTGGCAGTTTTGTTGCAAACTGGCTTTCATTAACCATATGTTTCCATTGTTTAATATGATAGATTAACTTTGCTTTACTCCAAAGCACCAAGGATAGGGCCTTGGGGGCAGCACTACGTGAATACTTACTGAAAATGGAATGAATGACCGCAATGACTACCTCTTCTCAAAAAAAATGCATAACTGTACTTTAAATAATCAAAATAAAATATATTTTATCGAATGCTATAAGTATCTCAAACCACTTGTTAAATGGCACGATTAATTTCTGCACAACTTTTGGTTTTGCCCAATAAAGCAATGAATTAACAAAGGCTTGAAAACTCTTTTATAAGAACTGGGGTTTCAAGGTTTTTGTTTTGTTTTGTTTTGCTGAAGTAAGCTACCTTGATTTTTGCTTTCAAATTTATTGCCAAATATGCAAAGGAGATTATGGTAAGTATTCATTAATTATAGTGGTCCTAGACAATATCTTATTATGCAAAATAAAAACAGAGGAGGAAATTGCCATGAAATGTGAATTCAAAATTTATTGCTTTGCTGTCATCTAGTGGTAGCAAAGTATATGATAAATGTGCCATAAAAATGAATTAATATCTTTATTTTCTATGTAAATTGTGGCCCTGGCCTTTCAACTATAAACATTGGCCTATGTTAGAAATACAAAATATTAAGTTCTAATATATTTTCTGGCCTGACATGTGAGAATTGATTACTATCTCAAGATTCATTTGTTAACAAGTTGATGATGCATTATCAAGTAATAAAAAGTTATTCCTTTCCAAAGTTAGGTGTTTTATAACATAAATCATTTCTAGAATAAACAGACATATTTCTCAAAGAAAGTAGCTTGAGTGACAAGTATGTACATTTTACAGTCCTATATTGTTAAATACCACAAAGACTTTTCCTCAAGAAAAAAGGGAATAAAATGCCATTTATCAACTTATCATGCTTTTTTTCAGGCTCTGTAAGACAAAATGGGTCTCTGCCCTGAATAATTCTACCCAATCTGGAGGAAGCATGTTATAGCAGGTGGCATTAAACTAATGAAAAGCTCAGAATTGATTGTGGACAAGGGTCATCTAGAATGATTTGATGGACATGGGGGAAAGGGAGCATGATTCCCTCTTAGCTGGCATGGGCAGAAAAGAAATATAGTAATTACTTTTTCACATTAGAGAGTTTTTATTGATGAAAATGAATTATGACTTTGGGGGAACTGGTTAAGAAAGTAATCAGAGTAATTAAGTCAGGGTATATTGATGATTTTAATGATACCGGAGATTAGGACTAATTTTAAGGAGACATTCTAAACGTCATGGGAAAGTAACTTATCCAACATAGTTAGGAAATTGATTAATGGACAATAACAGGTTTAGATCAGCAGAGACATTATAAATATACATATGCACATGTCAAATGTATTTTTGTCAATTCTTCTTCCCCCCACCCCAAATCTAATCACCAAACATTGAATGCTTACACTTAACACTCAAACCAATGAGCATTCATTAATCCTTTCTTTGATGATGCAACATGCACATGAATCTTGCATTACCTTAAAATCCTTAGATGTGTGGAAATTTAATATGAGTAAATGTAAAATCCCAAAGGAGTTCAAAAATGCAATGGTACAAATTTTGCTGTTTGTAGGATGGAGAAGACATGGCTAGACTAGTCATTATGATAAAAGGTTGAAGTAATATGCAATTTCTAAATGAGTATTGTGACTGAGCAGTAGAAGCTGACAGCACAGTCTTAAACTGTATTAATAGAGACTACTCAGAATGAGGGACATGACAGTAACTCTGTACTCTGGCTGGAGAATTCTTGAACTAGTCTCTCTTGTTAGCCTTGTAAAAATGTGAGGAGATTTAGGTTAGATGACCAAAAAAAAAAAAAAATGAATGAGTTAACCCAAAGAATAGTCATTATAGGTTGGATGTCCAGTGGAGACAGCTCAATAGCTGGTCTTGTGCTGTTTGACAGTGTCAACAATGACTTGGATAAAGGCACAGATGACCTGCTTCCTGACAGAGTCAGGATCCGAAAGGATCTTGACAGATCTAGAAGATTGGGCCTAATCTACTATGATAAAATTTAATAAAGTAAGTGTCTCATACCGGGGTTTAAAAAAATCAACTTCATAAATATGAGATGGAGGAAGTACCACATCACACGAATAAGGAATTAATCTGAAAGACATCTGGGGGTCGAAGTCTGCAAACTCATCATGTGTGATATAAGGGATAGTGATAACAATAATGATAGCTAACATTTACACAGTATCTACCATGTTCCAGGTACTGTGCTAAGCTCATTTTGTCCTCAACCTCAAGAGGTAAGCATTATTTGTATTCTCATTTTACAATTTAGGAGACTGAGACAAAGATTAAGTGATTTGCCTAAGGTCACCCAGCTCATAAGTGCCTAAAGCCGAATTTGAACTTAGGTCTTCCTGATTTCAGGTCTAATCCTTTAACCAATGTACCAGCTGGTTGCCTCAAGAAAACAAATTGCTTTTAAAGAGTAAATTAAGAGCACTTCCAAGATTCCTTGAATATAAAAACACATTATGTGCCAAGCGCTGGGCATGGTAGGTTAAATACAGGAAATAATTCCTAATGATTAACCTAACCAAGAGTGGAGGAGGCTTCCCTAAGAGGCAGCAATTTCTTCACTACTTGAGGTTTTCAAATAAAGCATTGGTGAGCATTTGGTGGGAATGTTGAAGAATAGATAACTTTTTAGGTATGGGTTGGACTAGATGATCTCAGAAATCCCTACCAACTCTGAGACAGCGATTCTTTCAAGATAACAGTTTCAGAAGGGTTGTTACTGGTTAAACATAATTTCAAGTATGTAAATCTTACAGATAAGGAATGAAGGAGAGAGGTGATGAGTATGGGGAGTTAAGAGAAGGTGGATATTGGAACATGTTGCTATTTGAAACCGTGCCTGGAATCTTTGTCTCTGTCTCCCTCTTCTGCCATCCCACACTAAGACATCTGCCAAGAGCTCCACCTCCACAGTCCTACTCACTGCTATTCATCCACCTCACTTCCCACTCTGAAACTGAAAAGCAGGCATTGAAGAGGCCTTAAAGGTACAGATACCCTCCTTGTTTCTTAAGGGCCAAGCAAAGATGGTTTAACCTATGAAGTTTCTTCATTAAAGACCAGATGAACTAAGTCTGAGGAGAAAAGAGGTTTTGACCACAATGAAGCAAAATGTTTTCTGTACCTCTTTTTTTTCTTCAAATTATGGGGTTGTTTTTTTCTATTCCTCTTGATCTCAGAAACCACTGATATGGTAAAAGTCTAATTCCATGAACTGAATTGTTGTCAGACTGTTAGAGCATCTCTCCTTTATGTTTTTCATAGATCTGATGTTTTTCATATTTATTTGTGCTGACAATATGCCCAGGTTCTGCCATACCCACTAATGAAAAGCCCAAGGAAACTCTGAGAACTTAGGAGGTCTTCTGATTTTGTTCCAAAATTTCCCAACAATGAACTTCCCTTAAAAGCAAAAATCTTACTGTTCTCTCCTACCAGCCATGTAGCTGACATAAAAGTCTCCATTAGAGCTCTGAAAAGGGGTGAGGGGAAGGGAAGGTATCTACATGACAGCAAAATAACAGGAAACCTCTCTTTTACAACCCAGCATGAAAACACATACATTCATACTCACACAAAGCTGGGCATGAGATGCCCTAGAGAAGAATCAGGCTTTAGCTAAGTGATTGGACCAGTAACTTCTAAAATCCGTTCTACCTAAGATTCTCAGAATCTATGGAATCCTGAATGGCAATATATTGTTCTGAAGTACTTTATTAGCTGGGAGACTTTTTTCAATTTCAAAATGTTGCATTTCTTACATACATGTTCCATAATAGCACACAGTAGTTGGCATATAGTAGTTGCTTAATAAATGCTAACTGAGTCATTGATGTATTTAATAATTGTTACAGGAAAAAGTCTAGCTGCAGAAAGAAAAGAGGAGATTAATAACAGCTTGTTTTTTTCTGATTCAAATGAATTCAAATTAATAACTTAGAATCATCATCTGAATACGTGCCATTCACATTCCCCATGAAGACATCCATCTAGTTGCTGTTGATTTCAATAAAATTTGTAGGCCCTTCTCCGTAAAAGAATCACATATAAAACTCAGGACATAGCATACTGAAGGCACTCATTTAATGCTGATTATTTCTATTCTCTAAATGCAAAGCGTATTAAATAACATTTGCTTAACTTATCTTCTAGCAAAGGTGGCTCTTCATCAAAACCGTCTGCATAAGCCAGTTGTGAATAATAATCCGAATTATATGTTGGCTGAAAAAATTGTCTGGGGTAACCTGAAGATGCGATCATCTCCGGAGGAGCAAAAGCTGCAGGGTGGGGCAACTCTTTCGAATGCTGTCTGGAATGAAAAATATTGTCATTAAAACCATCTGTGAAATTTGTACAATGATAAAGAGAAGAAAGTAATCTGCTTTTACTTTTTTCTTTGCCAGATTCACCTAATTTTCTTGGATGTTATTTGGTTCTTGTAGGAACCCAACTACACAAATATCATGTTTAAATTTTACCTTCAGTTTAGAATGGGTAGCTCTTTTTAAGTAAAGGTTTTCATAAAGTTGTAAGTTTAAAAAAGCCAAGTTGCTGGTGATGACAGATCTTACAAATGGCAGCACAGCCTCTATCAATAAAATAGAAATAGGAGCTAAATCTGTGATTTTATAGATACAGGGAACTCCAGTGTGAAAAAAAAAAAAACTCCTTCCAGAGATGCAAGTTAGCACCTTCTCTGCAACTTATAGGCTTAGAGCATTGCCTAGAGCACTGAGTTCAGTGATTTGCCCAGGCTCACACAGACAATATGGGTCAGAGGCACAACCTGAACCCAGATGTTCCTGGCTCTGAGGCCGGAGCTCTATCCACTATGCTTCAGTTGTCCCACAAAAATCAAAATGCAGTTTCAAAATGTTGCCATTCACTTCACGAAGAATCCCTGAATGTAGTGTACAAAGCAGCCTTTTCAGCCATTGCCCAGAGATGGCAATGATTGTTGGCAGAGTCAGGGCCAGAAAGATGTCAATAGTATGTTTTCAAAGGTGTTTCCATGAAGATTCGATTTGTCTCACTCCATTTGTGGCTTCATTCATGCCTACGTGAAAGGTGGAATGAATAACCAACAACCTTACGAAAAGATTGAAGAGGAAAAAGTCAGCGGAGATGGAGATGGGGAGGAAAAGGGAAGTTGACCAAGAGGGAAGTTTGGGTGTGTGTCTAACACACACACACACACACACAAACATATTTCAAGGAGAGGGTCATGGTTAGGAGAGAGTGTTGGTAAATTATTTTACAAATGATCACATCTAATCAAAATTAAAACCTACAGCTTACCTATAATATATATCAGCTGCTATGTATTCTCAAACACCTGAATTCAACTGCCAGATCCCCCCAGTCAATCATCTTTAGAAGTGCTTAGGAAATTATGTCTTTTAACCCTAACTGTGTTGTTCTTTTCAGTGACCAGGAGAGAGTCTTGTGCCTGGTAAATGCTTGTTAAATAAACAAGGCCCTTAGTTTCTTTATTCATTAACGCCTGATAGAGTGAAATTCTGTTATTGAAAAATGAGAAATTTATTCATTCAAACAATAAATAATAATGGCATATTGTATTTCTTTACAGCCCCTAAAGTACTGCATACAGTACCTTACTGGTCATAGGCATTTCATATATATTTGGTCATTGATTGACTGGAAGCATTTAGCACAGTGCTTGCAACAAAGTAAGCACTTAATGAATGTTTTTTTCCTCCCTTCACCGAACATATACTACTAAGTGAATTGCCCTGTGCTAGAAGCTGGGTGAGGAAGTTTTACCAAGAAAAAGAAAACATAATTCATGGTCCCTAATTTCAAGGAGTTGCCAAGAAAAGTGTCTGCAGACTTAAGCACTCTGTATTGCTTGCTAAATATCTAGACAACTCATTTCACTTATGATCAATAATTTCTAAGTCTTTGATTCCTTTAGCTTAAGTATCTGTCTGCAAATGAGTGATTCTCCACACACAGGTTGCACCTAAATTTGTACTTTCCTATACTTTTTTTTTAACAAGTACAATCCATACCTGTGATATCCTTGATATGGGGAACTCCCAGTGTGGAGATTTCTTCCACAAATGTCCAGTCTGCACCTCCTCTGTAATTCAGAATTTTTGTGAGTTGCCGAGGGCTCTGAGGAGCCAAGGAAGCTCACACAGCTAATATGTGCCAGAGGAAATATTGGAACTCATATGTTCCTGACTATCCATCACATGATGCTACCTCTACATAATGGAATAAAGTTTGTATGTATTATATATGACCCAAGTAATTCAAAGCACATATTCAAAGGAAAAAAATTCAGCAATCCACTAGCAAGTAAGTGAAAAATATTCTTTCTTTATGTGAGGAAACTAAGTTAGAAAGAGCTTAAGTCATTTGCCGAAAGCCACATAGCAAATCTGTTGTTTTTGTAGTTTACACAAGTAAAATGAGTAGCTTTTTGGCCGTCTTGCTACTTCAGTAACTTCTATTTATATTTTAGTTTCCTGAGTTCATTATCATAAATAGGATTATATATCAGTATTAGAAAATTCTCTGGTGAGTCTATTTCTTTCATCCAGACTTTGTTTTTTTTATTAAAAATGAAAATTCTTTGGGAATGGTCAGAACAAAGATTTGGAAGGAAGTCAAATGATAAATCCAAGAAAATAATGAGAGGTAGTAAAGTTCCTAACATCAGCCTTTGGAAGATTTCAGTTCCTCTGAAGTATGGAGATTCTAGAGGCAAACATCTCTGGTAGGAGAACAGAAAAATCCTCTAATGTCTGGAACTAATCAACACCTTCCTCTGGGGCCTGCTACATGACTCAGTGAGCTCCTGAAAGCAAAATGAAAAAGTGATGGGTAACCCTTTCATTTATTTGATAGAACAATAAACCTAGATCTGTAATGTAAATTTTTTCAATATAGGATGAAGTATATCTACATCGATATATGTAAAAGCTTTTTTAGGTCAGAGTACTTCTTGTTGTCAAAAAGAAACGGTGGTCTTCTACAAAGTTTTTTCCTATTTAAGTATATACCCAGAATTCTGATAAGGTGGCAGAGTTGAGAGGTCATGAAAGAAAAAAATACTCCAATCCCAGGAACAAATATGGAGAGGAGAAAGGGCAGGGGAACAACCAAAAAGCATCCAGGAAGCAAAAATGCAGTTGGAAGGGGAAAACCCTTAAAAAAACAAATAAACATTATGTATTAATGGTCCAAGAAACAAAAATCTAGCACAACATATTAAATTGGATTATAAACCTTTTAAAGAAAATTAATGAAGCTTTCGTGTCAGTAAAGAAGTATCTAGCGTCTGTAATGAAGTTTTATACCAGAAAAAAAAATTGGAACAAAAGAAATTGGTGTGAGAGAGAAAAAAAGACATCAGTATAGAGAAAGTAATGGAATGCCTAAAGAAAGATAATGGGATTGAATCAATGGAAATAAAATTCTCTGACTGGAAGACAAATTTTCAGAATGGGTAGAACATACTACAAAACAAGATCCAAGGGTAACAATTAGCAAAATACTTAAAAGTGTTGCAAGACTATAGAACCAGAAGAAAGGGGTCAGATAACATGATCTGAATCATAAGATTACCTGAAAAATTCAAAGAAAGAAATAATCTGGGGATCATTTTTCAGTTAACCACTCAAGAAAATTTCCCAGAAGTAGTCTGTCAAAAAATAGACTAAAAATTGCTACACTTCACCAGATACCTCCAGGGAGACACATCAAATTCAATTCACCCACAGAGATTGGCATCATACTCCAAAGCTTCATTAATGGGAGAGAAATTTATAAGTGACTAAGAAGAAAAGTATCATTTATCAAGCTATTTCAGTTGGAATTTAAAAGGATTATTCACCCATCACAAGAAAACAAAGAAAAAAGGAAAGAAAGAAACTTTGTTTATAGAAAGAAAGGGGAAATTTAACTTAAATGCAGAATCTGCTACCTATTTAGATTAAAATTATTTGAATATTAAATAATAATTTTTACAGAAAAAAACACAGTTGGATCATATAATTTCTGAACCTTTCTTTCAACTGTGTGACTGCAAAGATCTTATCTAATGTAGACTATCATTTATGAAAGTTTTCCTGCTCCCTTTTCATTCCTTGATCAAGGATATCTTTGGTTTGTGTGCATTTTAAGGATTTTATGTAGATGAAAATGCCTGGTTTTTTTCTATATATTTGATATCTTTCTTCCTTTCAATAGGTTAAGAATTAACCCCTAGTAGCTTCAAACTGTGACATCTCTGTCCCAGACTTCTTCTCTATGGACTTGAAAGACATTTTCTTTTGGTGTCCTGTCTACTCCCTTGTGCATGATATCAATGATATTAGGTTAAAAAAAAGAGCTTCTTACAGAAATTGTTGCAGGTGTTTTCCTTGTTTCCGTTCCTTTTCTCTGTCTGATTTCATATGTAAATGATTTCAAAATAATCTCATATATGTGTTTCTGATCAAGATTTACATAAACTTGTTTTCCCTTCCCCTGCTTCTTGTTTTTCTTTTTAATGAGTTGATGCTACTTATGATTTTTTACCACCCTCTTTCATTAGATTTTACAAAATTGTGTTCATTCTAAACCCATGTTCACCTTGAATGACATATTTCTCTTCATATATAGGCAAAAAGATTTAGCATTGCTAGCTGAGGTTGTTTTTAGTTTCACGTTGTCTCCTCATTTTGATGACTAATTTATAACAGTTAAAATTCCTTCAGAAATTATATCAGTCTCTGTTCATTAGGGATTTTTATTCACTTCTCATTTATCAGCTTCAGTAATTTGTTTAAATAGGTCAAGCTATAGTTGCCTCAGTAGCATCTCATATCTTTTCATTTGTATTTTTGCAAGTCACACTGTTCTGTGTTCTAAATTTGTGATTTGGCTTTACAAAAACAATTGATTTTGAAATGACTCCCAATAAGCGACTGAATTTTATAAATAAAAATACAAACAATTTCATTTTTGAGATGTCATTTGGTAATTTTCATGTCCCAAATGCTTTTCTTGAGGATAGCATACATGACATGTAAATGTCAGGCTTCAGTATAGTCATCAAAGCACTGACTTTTCTTATTTATTATTAGTTCTGAACCATGTTTTCCATATTTTTACCACTTTTCCCATTTGTATTTTTTCTCATTCCTATTTTTATACGGAGTTTATAAAGGATGAGAGATTATGTAGATTTAAATAGGAAGTTAATTTTAAGTTATTTTTACCTTTTTATCTTCTGGAACAGAAAGTGGCATACTACTTCTAATTAATCTCATATTTGTTTTTTGGGGTTTTTTTGCAATTATTAACATGACCAAAAAGCAGAGGTGCTGAGAGGTTCAAATGAGAAATGTTTATAAAATACTCTGCAAACTTTGAATACTATATAAATGTCAGTTTGTTATTATTGTACCTCTATTTTTATTTAATTAAGGTCAATTTGAAGGTATAGTATCCTATATAGCCTATATTTCTGAGGCAATTTTGGATAAATGCCCTTCTGGGTATGGAGGAACAGGGAAAAGAAAACAGCAAAACAAAACCTCTTTCTTCCAAGATGTCTAATGCCCTAATACCTGATTCTCTAGCGTTCAGTTCTCAAATGAAATATTATGAAGGGAAGGCCACTGTGTATACTTTTAAATGGTGTATATATAGAAGCCACATGGGATTTTTAAGAAGAGTCATTAGAAAGCTGTTATTGAAAACAAGCACTCTTTATCCCCCTGACACACTAGTAATTCTCAAAGTATGGTCTTTGGCCTCCTAGATGTCCCCCTCTTTCAGAGGGTCCATGAGGCCAAAACTATTTTCATAATAATACTAAGATAGTATTTGCCTATTAAAATATTCCTTCTTTTTCCGACTACATATCTTTGTGAGGCCAGATTTTCTTCATACTTCAAACAAAAATAATGCATCACATAGATTGAATGCAGAAGCAGAATGAGAATCCAGCTGTCTTCTATTAATTCATACATAAAAGAATTATGTGAAATTATATAAAACAAGGTCACAACTACTCATTAATATTTTTGTTTGGAAAATTTATTTTCCATAACAATACACTATGCTAACACCTAATTAGTATATTGTTATGTCAAATTATATATTTTAAAATTTGTCCATTTTAATTTCTAATATAGTAAATATTAATAGATTTAACTCATATAAACAAAAGCTCTTTGTGGACCTCAATAATTTTTTAGAATTTAAAGAGACCCTGAGAACAAAGACTATATTTACTTTGATACCCTGTACTTATGTAAAGTGGGAAAATACATTCTCTTCCTCCATGGAAATAATCTTTCAGAGAAACAAGGCTTAGAAGGAGCATGGCATAATAGAAAACTAGTATCTGAGGACCTGAGTTTGCATTCTGATTCTACTACTTCTGTATGTGAACCTGGTCAAGACACTCTGGGCTTCTGTTTAATTATCTTTAAAATGAGATACTTTACCTTTTCCTTTTCATAGACTACTGTGGAAATCTGATTATTTCTCAGGATAACATTTTAAATGCATATAATAAGATACAGAGGGTTACAAAGGAAACTAATTGCATTAATATGTAATTATCAATTTAAAAAAATGTTAATGAACCTCAGCCTAAGATTCCCCAGATTAGATGATCAATTAAGTCTCTGCCAGCTCTGGAGACCAAGACTGGTTCTTATATTTTGATCAAAGTTAGATACTTTTATAATATCAAAATGTGAACTCTTTAGTGAGAGGGAATTCCACTGATGTATATGTAGTATACTTACTCTTTGAGTTCATATGGATTTCCATAAGCATCAGCAGCATCATAACCTTGTTCTTGATTATCAATAATATAATTAGATTGGTAAAAATCTGCATCAAATTCTCCCATAGTTGACATTCTGAAAAATTACGTATATAAAAAAAGATTTTACTAATAGTGAAAAGTAAGGATGAAGAAAACTTGGTCTTATTTTTTGGGGAAAAGAATTTTAGGTGGCACAACTGGCTAGCTTACCACCGATGAATAACTCTTTAGAGAAAAATTAAGCATTTTGGAAGAGGTATTAGAAAGATGCATTGTCACTTACAAGATGCCAGCATGCCAGCCTTGTAAAAGAAGGAAAGTATGCCCTTCAGGCTTCCAGTTTCTCTTTCCCAAAGTCCTTACCCTTTTTCCCATCCTAGTTTCCCAGTGTCATGTTCTCTCCATCCTATCAAAATCTGCTCCCAGAAAATATCAATCACTTATACCTTAATGTAAAATGTAGTATCTCTTGCAAGGGATATTCATTTCTTAAACTTTGACTCTGATTGTGGAATTTTGTTTTTGTCTTCTAATAAAGAAATATCAGCAAATTAGCAAGGAGATAGGTTACCTGTTTTTTGGTAATGAGGCTTTAAATTCTAGAAATCATGTTCTATATGTGGGTAGGTGCCTACCCCATCTCCACATTAAAGAAGCTCCATACACCACGGTAAACAATTCTATTTGCACATTGATAACTGCCGTATCCCCTCAGATTCCTTCCCATGTCCATTTCCCCATTGTGCTGAAGCTCTGCCTAAAAATGGGACAATCTTAGCTTAGAAATCAAAATGGAAGAGGAAAAGAATGTGGTTTGCTTGTTGTTTTTTTTCCCCATCAACATGCTATGGTATAATATTTCTGCCCTCCTAGATCATGAGGAGAATTCAACCAATCCACAATTTAGAACAAACTATATTACTATCTTTACATTTAAAAAAAAGACTTCTTTTAAAAACCTGATTTTGTTCGTTTAAACAACATATGATTTTAAAAATCACTAGGAGTAATTCATGTAATTACAGCCATCCATATGACACTGCATTTAACAAATTTCTAATTATATCCCAGAAACTGCTTCAATCTTGAAAAACAACTTCTTCATTAATCAGCAGCATTCAAAGTAGCAATTGTCCTATATATCAGCTTTGTTTAGCTTAGAGGGATAAAAAGATTTTTCAAAATTAGGTGAAACAGATTTATATGTGTTAATTTTAGCAAATCAAGATTTCTCATTAGTAATATATATACTAGTATTTATGAATTATGTAAACTAAAAATTACAATACAGTGCTAAATCTTTTAACAGTTTATGATTTAGAGAACTTGAAATTTAATAACCCTGAAGTGCCTTCCTATAAAACATGGGAATTGATTTTATTAAAGAAATTTTTTAGAATATGCAAACCACAGTTACTGATATAGATCTTATGTTTAAATCTACTTGTTATATTATCTAGCACATACCTTTGTATTACTTGGGGTTGAAAAATCTTCCAACAGATATAACCAACTTGAGGAACAAAAAAGTTTTGCTGGGTAGGGACAGGATCTAGGACTATTTATAATTTTCTAATTTTGTCACTGGACCAGTCCATGCCAAAAAAAAAAAAAAAAAAAGGAAAGAAGCCAACTAGAAACATGGCCAGGATGAAACCACGCTGAACAGTGCACAAATATTCATTTGAAAAAAATGAGACACAAAAGTCAATTATTTTTATGCCCATTTCCCATTAAATTCTAAAACTCACTAGTTCTTTGGGTGTGAACAATATCAACAAGTAATCCTTCATTTCTATTCCTCTGAACCTGCATAAGATTATTCAGATTGTTCAGTGAGTGAGCTCTGATTGTTCAGAGCTTGTTAATTTCATAGAGTGCAAGATTTCAGCGTAGCTAGAATTCTGAGACTTAGAGCTTCCTGAAGGTTTTAAATGTGATTTTAAATGCATGTTTCAAAGCAAAAAAAAATAAATAAAGCAAACTTAAATATAAAACATTTATATATGTTAATTTTTTAGCTTTACTCTAAGAGGGGAAATTTCATCATGGGATAAGAACTCCTGTGCTTTTCATGCTTTTCTCAGTTCAAACTCGATCTTTGTCTAATTTGGACACCATTTTGATGGGACTGAGTATTTGTGTGTCCATCCTTATAGGAATTTATTAATCAATCCACAAGCACTTGTTAGGTACATCCTATGAGCCAGTGGCACATAACAGTTATCTTAACAGTTGTTGTTCTCTACATAAGAGAGGCAGCATAGCAGAATGAATATAGAACTGGCCTCAAAGTCAAGAGGACCTGGGGCAAGTTCCATTTCTGCCACATACGTTCGTGTGACCTTGGGCAAGACACTTAAGCCCTCAGTGTTCGTGGCTGCTCCTCTATGACTGTGTGGTGCAGAGAAAGTTCTGAGCTTCGTTGGTCAAAGTTTCTTATCCCAGAGGTTGATTAATGAAATCACAGGTTTATGCCTGCGTGCCAGATACTTCTCCGAGTTACTGTAGTGATGACCTAGGAAACTTTCCAGCTCGCGTAGTGAAGCTGAACAAACCCTCCCAGCATGTATCTCCATTCTAGGAGATTTTGTGTGTATAAAGGCAAAGTATCCTGGACTGATAGCAATTTTTTCTTCTGTAGATCCTTCTTCCTGATCCCCAGAGAAACTCACAGTGGGCATCACTGTCCCAGAGTCCTTAGTGAGCCTTAGTAATACTAAATATTTCCTATCATCATCTGCCCAAGCAACTTGGGGTAATTTTATAGTCATTCAACTTTGTCCTTCATGAGCAACAAGTCTGATTAAATGAATTGCTGAACTGCCTGCCTTGACAGAAAATGGCATGTAATAATGGACCATTAATCTAAGACTCAGGTGCACCATAGGCTAGGAAATGTTGGAGTCCAAATGACTTCCATCTCCTGAGAAGTACATTAATGGGCCATTAATACATATCCTGGAGTGTTTTAAAACTATTCGTCTACATGCATATTGTATTAAAATGTGAATTAGAATGTGTTTTCATGAATCTATACTTCAATTTTAAGGTTTTTATTTTAATTTAATTGAGGGATAGAGAGTAAATCTAATATTTTAATAACAATGGCTATATCATTTCAGATCATCTGATTTAAAGTATGATTTTTAATTAGTCTTACAAAGTAAAAGTTTTGAGTGACCCAGAATACTTTTTAATGTGATTCGAAGATTTAAATTCCATGTTCTTCTCAAAATCCCTACAAATATATGGCATTCTTGAGTCTGAAACCTGGCAACATGACACAGTGGCAACAGTGCAGGATTGTGGTTCAAAGCTTCTGGATCTGAATACCATAATTTATCACTTATTAGCTATGTGGCTTTGAAATTAAATGACCTTGCATAGGTCATTTAATCTTAAGTCTCAATTTCTTCAGTTTCCATACAAAATGAGGGAGCTGGAAATAACCTTCAAGTTCTAAATCCATGACTCTATGACTCCTGGGAGGTTTCAGAAATGTTACAAGGGTTTTATGAATACATATTCAAAGCCAGTGTCCTATTGACTTTTACATAGCTTTAAAAGAATAAGCAGCATGAGTCAATATAATAAGCAAATCAACCTTAAGTTTAAAGTAATAATGTCACACATGTATTTACTACAATTTTCAAATTTTTGTAGATGCTATTGTGATTAATAAAATAACTTAAATTCATTTAAGACAGTAGCTAATATTGGGTAAAATTTTAATTTTTACATACATTTTCATATCTATTATCTCATTTGATCATCACAACAAGCATGTGAGAAAAGTGTTATCATTATCCCCTTCTTACATATGAGGAAAATGAGGTTGAGAGTGCAAATGTCTTGTCTGGAATCAATGAGGCTTTGAACACAGGTCTTCAGGATTCTAAGTCCAATGCTCTATACCCTGTACCACCTAGTCACTTCATAGAATTGCCCAGCACAAAACCTTAGTAAATATTTATTGCTTGCTTGCATACCTAAGTAATTACTATTGTATATTTTCTCAACCATATCAAAATTACAGTACTTCTATCATGTAGGCATCCACATTTTTAATATTAAAAAGGGGACCTCATATTCAAAGAGACTGGGAACAAGATGGTGTGGTGGATGGAGTTTTGGGCCTAGAGTCAGAAAGACCTAAATTTAAATTTGGCTTCAGACATCTACTAGCTGTGTGACCCTGGGGAAGTTACTTAATGCTATTTGCCTCAGTTACTCATCTATAAAATGAGCTGGAGAAAGAAATGGCAAACCATTCCAGTATTGTTGTTAAGAAAATCCCTAATGGGGTCATGAAGAGTCAGACATGACTAAACAATAACAAATGTTGTGCTTCCACACTTTACTACCTCTAAAATTCCTTCCATCATGTAACACTGAAGTCTCAACCCTGTAGTAAAAATGATCCTAAGACAAGAGTGTAGCAGGCAGGGAACATGGTCAAATGAGGTGCTCTACCTAAACTACCAGGGCATAAAATCAAGGAAATAGTCATGGATATACAAAGTGAAATGGAATACAAAGCCAGAATGACTAAGGCAAAAATCTGGAATCAAGTGTAGAAAGGGTCCATGGAAGTGAGGTTACTGGGGAGCCATGACAGGCAGTAAGAAGCCATGAGTAATACAGACAATGGGGCAGGGGATTAAAGCAAAGCAAAGAATCAAGACAGCAGAAATAGAGAGATTACATTACAGATAGGAGAATCTTGACATAAAGGCAAAACTACTCTTCAAAAGAAGCCTCTTATACTTTTATTTTATAACAAGAACCAACAATTAGCCTCTCAGTACTAGATCAGGTCTAGAAGCTCAGCTTGTTACAAGGTAGAAGCTGCCATACTTAACAGGTCCTTTTAGAAGTTAATTCTTTAGCCCTACCTTTCCAACTGTTCACACTTGACTTCTCTAGGACATTCCACATCATTCCCTTTCATTCTAGCCAATTTGGCCTATTTGCTATTCTCTGAACTCAACATTTCATCTCCCTCTCCCTTGCTTTTGCATTGCCTGTTATAGAAGCCAGTGCTGGAATAGACATCCTTCTCATAGATGCCTTTCAGAATTCATGTATTTCTTCAAGCACCAGCTCAAGTGTCACATCCTCTGTGAAGCCCTTCCTGATCTCTCAAATGTTCATGCACTATCCCTCAACAGATTGTTGTTCAGCTTTTTAGTCATGTTTGACTCTTTGTGACCCCATTTGGGGCTTTCTTGGCAAAGATACTGGAATGGTTTGCTATTTCTTCTCCAGCTATTTGCAGATGATAAAACTGAAGCAAACAGGCTTAAGTGACTTGCCCAGGGTCACATAGCTAGTAAGTGTCTGAGGCCCTAGTCGAATTCAGGTCGTCTTGACTCCTATCGCAGCATTCTATCCACTGTGCCACCTAGCTGCCCTCTCTTCAGATTATTTTTGCAATTACATTTTTATGTATATGTTGTCTCCTCTAGTGGAATGTAAGTTCCTTATAAAGCTAATGGGATCTGGGCCATGTTTAGACAATCTTGGACACTCTTTTCTATGTGGAAGTGACTAGGGCATCTGCTTCTAGGATAAGCATAATAGTTAAGAAGTATGAGCAATATGTTGACCATTCAAAGGACTGCTCCAAAAGATTGCTGATGAAACACACTATCCATCAACTGACAGACAGGTGACATATTTATGGTTCAGAATATGCATGTGTATGTGTATCTATGCATATTGACTGTATATATTTATTACAAAGAATTTATTTTTCTTTTCCAATGGGTTTGGCAATAGAAGATAGAGAAAATAGAGTTTTTAATATATAGGTGGGAAGGTGTTACAGATGTGAAATGTTACAAGCACTTTCAGAAGAGGTCCTTGCTATTATTAGTTTTGAAAAAGTTCTGCACTTTATTACAAATGATCTCTCATGAAATGAAGGGGTAATTTAAATATCTGTAATGTAAAAACAAAACATCAATAAAAGTTTAAAAATACTTAAAGATTATATGCATTAGGAGAAGTGACATTTAAGATGCTCACAAAGGGTACAAAAATGAAGGTGCAATTGAGCTTTGTGTCATCTTCTGATATGAAAAGCATTCCTGAAGAGCTGGACGGAACCAAAAAACATTGCAGGATAACTAGACTACCTGAAGACATTCTTAGTTCTAGACAGCAACATTTCTAGTGCAGAAGGCACACAAAGTCTCACTCTCAAAGGTTCTCAGAAGAGCAGAAGCTATAGTGGCAATAGTAGAATCATTCTAAAAGTAGATCCCTGTCCAAGTCTGGTTCCTATTCCAGGAGCAAGAGTTGAAGCCATAGCAAGAGCTGCAGTTGAGGAAAAGAAGAAAAGATCCTTTTCTTTTCAAGAAAGAGTGACAAAAGCAGGAACTACAGTTATAGCACAGAAAAGTCCTGGAGCCAAAGCAAAATCAGAGGAGAAATTCAAAATATTGAAGATGATGGAAAAGTCAAGAGTCATGGTATCACTAATAGAGTGGAGAAGAAGGAATGGATAGAAAGTTTGAGAAGAAGCACAAGCAAAAGAAAAGTAGAAGTAAAAAGGAAAATACCGTCAAGAAGCAAAAGGAAAAGAAAAGTAAAGGAGAGTTCTCTGATTGACTTCGGAGCTGGGGATACATATCCCTCTCCCTTTTTCCATTTTTAAAACTTCTGTCTTCTCTAGTGGCCTCTGATACAGGAAGAACTGTTGCATGACTCTAGATGAAGTTGAAGGAAAATGTCTTCAGCTGCCTTATCTCCTCACCCAGCTATAACATATGTTGGGAGTACATACAGTGCCTGTTCTGTTATGGTCATTCTTTTGTGATCTTAGGTGAGTATTTGGAGATAGAATGGACTTTGGGAATTTCAGAAGTCAGTAAAGCCTTCAATAAGTAAAGCTAATAACACAGACTATCTATTAGAGCTAGTAACAGCAGAAGCTGAATCTGATGAATAGGTAGCCTTTGAGGAACAACCTGTTCTAAGATGCCTAGCAGTAGACTGACCTGTCAGTCAAGATATCATCTCCTGAAAGGAGCCATTCAATGTAAACTAGAAAGTTATTCATCCATCGGAAACACCATAATGAGAAAGGGAGAAATGGTTCTTAGGGTTAACTAGGAGTCTAGAAGTACCCTCTCTGCTTCATGTGATCCACACGTGTGTCCCACTACTTCTATGTTGTAATTCCGAATCCGATCTCCTCAGGAATTGAGTGTATGCGTGGAAGAGAGTGCACATCCATTTTGGGAGGAATATTCTGTAACTATTGTACTCATTATGCCTTCATAGTAAATATCTAAATATTAGTAAATACCTAATATCAACTGGTTAATCAGTTTTTGAAAGGGCATACTAGATAGGGGCTAATGAACAATAACATTAGAGGCCACAGGCCCTTGGGGTTACCCCAAAAGTCCATAAGAGAGAAGTACTTATTGCCTTCTGAGATGTGGGAGTGGGAGTTGGGAGGGTGAACCCTGAGTGGGTAGGATAAGTACAAAAGCAAAACACATGAGAAAACAGAATCAAGAAGAAAAAATGGGAGACTAAAAGTATTTCTGATCTAGATCTCAACCCTGATGTCATTCCAAGGAACACAGAAAGCTGAAGTCTAACTCAAAAGAATACAAAGGTGGAAGAGGTGGCAGGGTTATGACATAGAAACAAATCAGAAAATTCAGTACAGGAATCAGGAGTCCAGTCTTGATTCAATTCCAAATGAAAACGAAATATTCTATCAGAATCTCATTCCAGATTAAAATCAGCCTCATGAATAAGATCCCAGTCTAAATCTAGGCCTATTTATTCCTCCAAATGACCTTGAAGGTCTAAGTCTAGATCCCAAGGACCTAAACTGACTGCCAACACAGATGGAACTCTAAGAGAATAGTCTTTTGTACATTTTGGATAACTCTGGCACACTCAACTGCAGTAGAACACATGTTGATGTTGTACCTTTTTAACTCTCCCAGTGGTGTGTCTATAATTGTGAAAGCTCAGTGCCTGCTCTCATACTCTGTTAAGTTTCCTGGCACCAGGCTTATTTTCTTAAATTAAAGAGCTTCCTTATTACATGGTTCTCAATAGACCATTTCAAATGCCTTAGCTTTCAGGGTTATAGAACTGGAGCTCAGTACCTGATGCCTTTTAGATTAGAATGATGACAGTGGTAGATACAATAGGTTCAACCATCTTTGCCCTTTAAGTGATGCCTTTTGATGTACAACATTTAGTAAAAATGCTTAGTCCTTGGTTTTGTACTTTTGGACTTAACAAAGTTGTAAGTAGCACAATCCAAAAAAACAACAACTGATACTTGTGGAATCCACAGGAAATCAAGGGTAGAGTTCTACATGCTGGTATTATGAATATACTCTTATTTTACATATTTCTAAAAATTTTAATTTTTTCGATCTTGCAAAGAACAGCAACTTCCATTTTCATTCAATCTGAATAAAGATTATTTTTCCACAACACAAATAAAATAAAATGTGTGATTATGGAGTCATAAGCTAGTAACTAGAAGCAACTAAACTGGCAGGAAATACGGAATAAAGAAAACTGAGTAGTTTCAGAGAATCATGCTTACTTTGGCATTGGGAGGCTACTAGACAGAACAGATACTAGAACCGAAATGATGACGCCTGGGTTTTGAACCTTCTTGCTAGCTATGTGACACTGGAGAGGTCAGTTTAGCTCTTATTAATTTCTTACTGACACTCAAGCACCTACTAGCTGTGTGACCTTGGGCAAGTCACTTAAGCTATATCTACCTCTATTTCTTCAACTATAAACAAGGAAAATAATTGCACTTACCTCCTAGGGTTGTTGTGAAGACCAAATGAGGGATAACTGGAGTGGGGAGGGTGAGCCCAGGTGGGGTGGGTGCTACAAGTGCAAAAAGCCAAACGCACAATAGGTGAGAAAAGAGCAGGAAACACTAAGCATTTCCAGTCTAGATCTGTAGAATCATCCATTTCACAGTGTTATTGTGAAAGATCAAATGAGATCATCTATGTAAAGTGTTTTGTAAATGTTAAAGCTTTACATGAACATCCGCTGTTATCAGTATTATTTTGAATTTCCTAATTAATTTTAATTAGTTTACAATTAATTTACTATTGTCATGTACAAGTATCAGCTGCCTGGCAGCAGGTGCAGTGGATAGAGACCTGGGTCTGCAGTCTGAGAGATCTGAGTTTAAATTTGACCTCAGTTACTGGCTGGTTGACTCAGAACCAGTCATTTAGCTGCCGTCCGCCTTAGTTCCTTAACTGTAAAATGAAGATGATGACAGCACGTACTTCCTATGGTTGTTGTGAGGAACAAAGGAAATGATATTTATAAAGTTACTAGCACAAGGTCTAACACAGTAAGTACTTAATAAATGATTGTTTCCTTCCTCCTTCCATACAGGAGAATGGAGGGGGGGAGTGCTTACAGTTGGACTGCCTTCTTCACAGGAGAATCATGAGGCAAACACTTGGCAAACCCTAAAGTGCCATTATCTTTAGACAACACTGCTCTGCAAAGATAGCTCCCATAGGGCAAACTATATGCCTATTTCAGGAAATGAGGTATAACAAAAATGGCACATTAAGAGGAGGAAAACAGTGGTATGTCTGCAAATATTCACAATTTGAAATCCCAATTTCAGCATTTATATATAGGATGAAAATACCCAATAAGTCTGGTCTTTCCCAATGTAATTATTCATATCAATCTAGTATCTCAGTAGCTGGTACAGCTGGTAATTGTTACTCAGCCACATCATTTGTGGCTATTTGGTCAATGAGCTTGGATGGTCTAGATTAGAAAATGAATGCTGTTCTAATCATGTAGAAATTGCAAGCAAGGGTTGTCATGTTGAGTGGAGGGCAAGTTGAGGAGAGAGAGAAAAAAGAAAGGGCACAGATACTGTACAAGGTTAATTAGCTCTTGAATGAAATTAGGGCTTTATTTTGGAGAGGCAGGTAAAAAAGATGAGTTTTTTAATTGCATTGGTGAAGTTGAGGTAGAGAAAGCACAGAGAAAGCAGGAATTATTTACTTTGAATTCAAAACATAGAATACAGATTTATCCATTCATTCAACAGTTATTTATTGGGTTTATTCTTTATATAGATACTTTAGATGCTGTGAGGAATAGAAAAATTAAAAGACATGGTATTTGCCCTTAGGGAAATATATAACCAAGAAGATAAAAGCAAACTTATGGTGGGGGTGGCGGGGAGAGACAAATACAGAACCAAAGACAAATACAAGAGGATGTAACACAAGCTGTATATTCATCTCTGAAGGAACACAGAATAGGGTCCTAATCATTGTGGAGCAAAGTCTTTGATCCATTCAACTAATATTTAATGAATGCCTACTAGGTGCAATTCTCAACCATGGCAGGAATTCAAAGAATCAAGGCAGCATAAGATAGGGGGAATGAAGATCCAACAGTCTTAAAGCCAGAACATCTGTATCTGAATCCTAGCTTTGTCACTTAGTGTAATCATTTATGTAATCAAAATCTGAGTCTCATTTTCCCCATCCAAAAAATAGAGAGAATGTTTGAACTGCCTTTACCAGAGAGTTGTTAGAAAAGAGCTTTTATAGTGTGTTACATAAATATAAGAAATAATGATTATTAATAATAATAGCATAAAAATGAGATCCTTTGAACTAGCAACAAGCCATCTGCTGAGTCTTAAACTAAATTATGAATAAATTGATGGATTAATGGAGAATAAGGCATGACATAGCACTCCAAGTGGAAGGCACTCCATGAGTAAAGATATGGTGGTGGGGTAGCTGTGAGTAGGAAACTGTAAGGTACCTAGTCTGGTTGGATTTAACACCATCTGGGCTTTCTCCATGTGTTAAGGAATTAATGTGGTTACCAACTTTACCATAGAAAACTCTATGGCCCCCATGAGTATTGTGTTCAGCTCCTAACAGAAAATGTTATCTAAAAAGTCTCTACAAGAATAAATCTAAAATTTGAGCTGAGACTTCTCAAAACTCTTTCCTTAAAAAAAAAATCACAGAATTACAGAATATCAAAATTGGAAGGGACTTAAACAATATCTGAACAGGAATTCTCCTCCACAATATCTTCAACAAGTGTTAATAGAGTTTCTCCTTAAAGGTCTCCAGTGACGGAAAACTCTACTCATTGACATAACCCTTTCCTACACAGATATTTCTAATTGTTAGGAAGTTTCTCCTGATATTGAGCCTAAATTTGCCTACCTGTAACTTCTGTACCTTGTTTATAGCTCTGGCTTGTGATGCCGAACACAACAGTCCTTTATCTGAATGACCGCTGAAGATCATGTCTCTCCTCACCCCCTTCCCACCAAGCCTTTTCTTCTCTAGGATAAATATCTCCAGTTCTGTCAAATGAATCTTGGGGCGGGGGGGGGGGGAGAAACATATGTAGAGTGAGTTCACTTAATTCTTCCTCAACACAATGCAGGAAATAAAAATTTCTTAAAGGAAATACGAATAGAACAATATATATCACATATATGCATATATATGTATACACAAACACACAGCTGTTGTTCTCAGTGATGGAAAAAGTAACATGGAGACACTTTACAGCCATAATGCAGCTGAAAAGATAAGGCAGTTACTGGAAGTATAATGAGATCTTCCATCATAGTCAGATGCTATGATGATATGATGATAGCAATAATCATTGACAGGATCCTGGAACTCTCATGGTTATATAGATGGCTTATTCCCAAACGCACGACCAACATTGATCACATGATAAAAAAAATTCTTGTGAGCTCTCTAAAGCTGCTGATGTTAGGGTAATGTGTCTATCTGGAAACCTTATGTGACATTTATTTTCACCAGAGAATGGAATGATGGGGTGGATGTGTGTGTGTGTGTGTGTGTGTGTGTGTGTGTGTGTTCTGGTGGTGAAATACTGCCTATGGACCAAGCAGAAAATGTCACAATTTTTACTTCCATTGCCAAGCAAATGGGTAGTTTATGGCTTGACTATTCACTTCTCTTTGACAATCTAGACACAATCTCTTGAAATTTTATGAAAATTTTTACCTATGTTACTGGTTTTATTAGCCTATATATCAATATAAATTTAATTACATTTTTCTAGAATTTCTTCTAATGATTTAGGTTAGTATTCTCTAACTGCCCATTTTGTGACTTCCACATAAGTTTCATTCCTGTTCATCCTCTCTTTAAAGACCAGGTAGTTTCTTTTACAAGTCTAAAAATGTGCGGCCCTGAATATTAACACAACCATCTGACTGACAATGGGAACAAAATCCTGTTTTCTAGAAATAAAATTTTAATAAGAATAAAGTTCTAAGGCAGGAATTTTTTAAAACATGGAAAAATCTTCGCAAATTAAAAATATTATTGTAATTCTCTTCTCATTTTGGTTGAGTCATTCTTTTCATCCTCCCCTTTTGACTTGATAGTAAAACAATTATATATGTATAACAGTATTTAGTGACGTATTCAGATATATAAAGGTTCCATAATTTCATCAGGGTAGAGAATTGCTGACATTCTATCTGAGGCACATAGATGTTAACTGATTTGATCAGTCACAAAGCTAGTACCTATCAGAGAAGAGATTTTGACACAGTTCTTACTAATTCCAAGCCAAGAACTCTATATACCGCATCACCTCTTAAGACTGTAATATATATTTTGATGTTTGACTTTAAGATAACTTATCCAACTCCTTTTAAGTCATAAATTTTAGAACTATTGCTTTCACATAAGGAAAGCATGTATAGGCAGTGGTTCGCAGGATCATAGACCTTCAGCTGGAAGGGCCTCTGATGTCATAAAGTCCAATTTCTTTATTTTATAGATAAAAGAATTGAGGGCCAGGGAGGATACATGACTTGTCCAAGGTCAGATAAAAAGTAGGCATCAGAAATGAAATTTGAACCTCTGTTGTTTGACTCTAGAGTCAATGTTTTTTCCCCTGCATGGTTCTGCCTAAATATAAACATGTTCTAAATTATTATGTAGGGCTGAAAGCAATGGATTACTGTTAATATTATAAGTATTGTCATTTTAATGACAATGAATTTAGCATTATTTCAGTAGAAATGATATAATTCTAATTTACATATATTATTATGATGTATATAATTAATTTTCACAGGGAGTATGTCCTAGAATATAAAATACTATAAAGATAATAGCTTTTAGTGAAGGGCATGTTAACCAAACATGCCCAAGTTTTTGAAAATGTCTAGTGTTTCCTTCAAGTCTGTTACTCTGAGGGTCTATAAAACCATTGGAATGACATTACCAGTGCTCACAACACTGGGAAACTCCTTTAAGAACTTCCTTCAAATCCTATCCCAGTCTTCTAGATATCTTCAGATGTGGCAAACAGTACCTATTGATAGTGAACTTGACAGTCAATTGATTGAAATAGTCAATCATTATTCAAAGCCAAGTCTAGTAAAGTTTGCTGATTCTGCCATAGGATAACATTTTTGTTAAAGCAACAAATAAATAACTAAAAAAAAACAAAAATTAAACAGCTTTATAAGATACGGTTTGGATGAGTGTCTACACAACTCCAAAGGGGAAGTTTATACATGTTTTGGACAAATACAACATGACTGGTATAAATATACACACAAAGCCAACTTTCTTTCCCCCTTAAAGAAAACACACATATTCTTTCTTGCTAATCTGTCCTTTGATACCATGTCGATCTGAATAACAATCCATTTTTCCTATTTTTGTTTACTGTAGGCTTACTGAGGGCAAGATATGTTGTTTTTGTCTTCATATGCCCAGTACTTCACAGAGTTCCTCACACTTTGTAAGTTCTTAATACAAGCCTGTTAAATTTAATATGTAGAGATGTATAATGGCAATGTGATACAATGCATAGAGATCTAGCTTTGAAGACAGGAAGACTAGTGGCTTAGTCCCCTAACCTCTCAGTGCTCTAGGCAACTCTCTAAGACAATAATTTGCAGCAAAGGTATTGTCCGCTTGGTAGAAACTTTGCTACCCTGGGATTTTCCTATATCAATGTAGGCCTAGTCCCTATTTCTTTATGCATGTATGGTTTCCTTGTAAATACTCATGTCATGCAGAAAGATAATTAGGAAGAAATTACTACATAAGCTTTCACCTCAGATTCTCACAATAAAGAAACATGTTTCTAATAATAATAAATGTTTAGAACAGAGCTATCAGCAAAGATACTAACTCAATTTACTGGTAAAATATCCTTAGGTTTAAACACATAAAGATGTGAAATTATATATTTTTATTACAAAAAGGAAAAAAAGGTTTCCAATGTTCTTCTGCTATAAATGACAGTGCTCTGACTGCACAGCTTCTTTTATGGCCTATAGGTATGTGTTCTGATTAAGTTTTTTTATTTTTTTTATGATATTCAGAGTTTATTTTGAAACTTTTATTATGGCCACAGGATGAAAGCAGTTTTGATAACTTCAAGGCAAATGACCTTACGTGAGACTTAAAAAAAGTTAATTATCACAACACAAATTCCTAAAGATAGTAAAGTAATTCTTCTTTATATACATAAAACCAGGACCTTACTATTTTTAGCTTTTAAATTCAACTTAGTCTGAGGTATGAACCTGTATTAATGTATCTTTTAAAAGCAAAAGCAAAACAAAACCACAAAATTGATGTAAACTGTAACAGAGGCGTTTGCATTTTCATTCATTTTCAGACATTCAGCCTAAGGACTGCTGCATATAAACAAAACAAGATACAAAAGTAAATTTTCTCTTCAAGTTTATAGATAACTCTTACTCACAAATTTTCTTAAGCTCAAGGAACAAAAAAAATAGAATATTTTTTTTTCCTAAAACTCCTCCTCTTCCAGTTAAAGGGAAAGTTAATTAGAAATGGCAAATGATCCCAAAGGTTATATAAAATAATGAATGAAAAGTACATTTTTTGAGACTAGTTAAATTTCAGTGAAGTTCAAAGAATATTGATGTCAAGTGGTCTGAGCTCTTCTGTATGATGTTGCTTTTGTGGAGGTATATTTATACAATTAGAAATGCTGATGGGCCTCATAAAAGACTTCTGGACTCAAAAGAATGATCTGTTTATCCCTTCCTTCATATTAAAGTGAGTTATCCAATCTCTTGTCTGTTCTCCAGAACAAGCTATATGGTTCACAGGATCATAGATTTAGAAAATCTAATCACAGGAAGCTCTCATTTTATAGTTAGAAAAAACTAAAATGTCTTCTTGACCAAGATGACAAAGGTAAAATTGTCTGAATATGCCAAAGAGCTGGTATATAGAGATATATTTCTTTAGAAAACACTGAGAATGAAAATGAATTAGCCCTAGAATTGGAGGATGAGAGTGAATTAGATTGTATTTGTGAGATGGTGCAATGCTTTGAAAGAATCCAAGCTTTTCCATGAAATAAAAGCTTGTCTCTTTTAACCAATCTATTAATCAAAAGTATTTATTAAGTACCTATTATGTGCCAGGAACTATGCTGGGCACTAGAGATTCAAAGACAATTCCTGTTCTCAATGAGTTTACATTCTATTGGAAAGAAGATGATATTCACATATGTTGAACAAATATACATGTTATAAAATAGGAAGGCACTAGCAATTTGTGGGGATCAGAAAGACTTCATACAGAACATGGCACTTGAACTGAGTCTTGAAACAAAGTGCAGTTGACAGAGGAGTAGATTCTAGGCATGGGAGTTAGCCAGAGAAAAATTATGGAAATGGTAAATGGACTGTCAAGCATGAGAAACAGTTACGCTAGAATGTAGTATATGCTGATAAGCCTCTCCAAGGCTAGCTAGGCTACTCTTCAATTGATAGGTTAATACACTTCAATACTGGAACTTTACTCAAAACCTTCCCGCCTTCTTAGGACCTGCAAGAGTTTGTGCTTGTTTGCTGCATTGGCTTGGAGAAGCTAGAGTTACTGAGTCTTAGAGAAAGACTCAAAAAATAAAACACCCAAAATAAGAACCCAAGTAAGGCAATTATGATTTTTCAGTTTATGGTCTATAGTATATGTGATATAAACATCCCTAAAAATGTATTTTTGGGACAGTTAGGTGGTGCAATGGGTAGAGTACTAGGTTTGGAATCAGTAAGATTCCATGAGTTCAAATCCAGCCTTACTTACTTACCAGTCGTGTGACTATAGTAAGTTACTTAACCCTGTTTGCCTCCATTCCTATCTGTAAAATGAGCTGAAAGAAATGGCAAAGTATCTTTGCCAAGAAAATCCCAACGAGTCAGACAGATGTGACTGAGAATGACTGAACCATAAAATTCTTCTTTAGATAGTGATTTATTTTTCTGGGCTTAACAACTCAGCGTACTGAGGAATGGAAAATCCCAGTCTACATCAGTAGAAAGAATATACCCTGAAGAAATCATGGCTCTTTGATGAAAGAAGTATATGTGGTAGTTATGCATAAAATGCCTGAATTAAAAACATTCCTGTTCAATTCCTAGTAATTTCACTTCAACTTGGGGAAGACAGTATGGTACAGTGGAAGGTGTCATTGAATATATAGGCAGAAGCTACATCAAATAAGGCTTGACTGTATTGTGAATGAATTTTTATCACTGTATGATTCTTTTTAATTTAGGTATCACAGCGGTGAGTTCTTTGGAATAGAGAACTTCTGGTAAAGAAACTCCCTCTGTGTAGCATAGCAAATGCTTTACAATGTATAGTCACAGAGAACTGCTTGGGGCCATAAGAACTGAAGGAATTTACTCAGAATCACACAACTGGGATGTGTCAATGGTAGGACTTGAAACCATGTTTTCCTGACTCTAATGTCAGCTCTCTAGCCACTATGCAACATGGCCTTTCAAATTGAAAACTACATTAATAAAAAGATTAATCTATATAGTATGATGATGTTTATGCTAATTCTATGTCAGAGGTTTAAGCTTTCAGAGAGTGGACAATGTGCATTTCCCAAGCAAGTCAAACAGTTTCTTAAAGATCCAAGCCATTTGCTATTATAACTTTTTCCTTCTTATCAAAAAAAGATACTTTGATTATTCAGTGGATCTATGATTTCATCAATCTGGATGCTAGAGAGAAGAATCAAGAGAAATCATTAGAAAGGGTTTTCTTGACTTTAAGACTACATGTGCTTCTTTGATAACTTTCACTCATTTCTCTTGATTCTGCCCTTTGGGGCTAAACAGAACAATGTCATCTCTGTTAAACATGATGGTTCTTCAAATACTTCAAAATAGCTCTCATGTTCCCCTTGAGTCTTCTCTTTTCCAGGGTAAACATTCCCAGTTTCTTTAAGTGATCTTCATGAATGCCTGGCCTTTCATTGTTATGGTGAAGTCCTGTGGATGTACTCTAGCTTGCCAATGTCATTCCTAGACTGTGGCCTCAGAATTGAACACAGTATTCCAGATGTAATCTAACTAGAGCAGAATAGAGAGAGGCTATCTGTATTAGTAAAGGGACTGTCCACTAGGAGTTCTCTCAGTTGTTTCTCTACAACTTACAGTCTTAGAGAATAGCTCAGGGCACCAAGGGGTTAAGTGATTTGCCCTGGGTTACTGTCATGTGTCAAAGAACTGAACCCAGTTCTTCCTGGAGTTAAAGCCAGCACCATTCACTATGTGATGCTGCCACTTTTAAGAAAATGCTTCCCAATATATTAGTTTGTTTTAGCTGTCAATTCACAGTACTGATTGCTATTGGGCTTACAATCCATTAAAATTCCTAAATCATTTCTCTTTATTTTTTATAATTTATTTAGTATTTCATGTTTACCCAGTTACATGTAACACAGTTTTTAACATTCTCTCCCTTCCTTACTCCCGACTCCACAATGAGAAAGCAAACAATTCAATATAGATTATATATGTGTAGTCATGCAAAACATCTCCATAACAGTCATGCTGTGAAAGAAAACACAGACCAAAGGGAGGAAAAACCTCAAGAAAAATAATGTTTAAATGTTTAAAAAACTTCAATCTGCATGCGGATGCCATCAATTCTTTGTCTGGGAATGGATAGCATTTTTCCTCTTAAGTTCTTCAGGGCTGTCTTAGATCATTGTATTGCTGAGAACAGCAAAGTCATTCATAACTGATCATCCTATAATATTGCTTACTTTGTACATAGTATATATATTCACTTTGCATCAGTGCATGTAAGGCTTTCCAGGTTTTTCTGACAGCATCTTGTCCATCATTTCTTATAACACAATAGTATTCTATTTCCATTCCCATTTAAATTACCATTACAGAATGCAAAGTTTAACCTTATTAAATCCCTTATGATTTCCCTTTCCTGTTTACCCTTTTATGCTTCTCTTGAGTCTTGTATTTGAAAGTCAAATTTTCTATTAAACTCTGATATTTTCATCAAGAATGCTTGAAAGTCCTCTATTTCATTAAAATCTCATTTCTCCCCCTGAAATATTATACTCAGTTTTGGAGGTTAGGTGATTTTGGGGTATAATCCTAGCACCTTTGCCTTCTGGAATAGCATATTACAAGCCCCCAAACTTGAATGTAGAAACTTCTAAATCTAGTGTTATGCTAACTGTGGCTCCACAATACTTGAATTGCTTCTTTCTGGCTGCTTGCAATATTTTCTCCTTGACCTAGGAGCTCTGGAATTTGGCTTCAATATTCCTGGAAGTTTTCATTTGCAAATTTCTTTCAGGTGGTGATTAGTGGATTCTTTCAATTTCTATTTTAACCCTTGGTTCTAGAATATTAGGGCAGTTTTCCTGATAATTTCTTGAAAGATGATGTCTAGGCTCTTGTTTTTGATCATGACTTTCAGGTAGTCTAATAACTTTAAAATTATTTATCCTGGATCTATTTTTCTAGATCAGTTGTTTTTCCAATGAGATATTTCACAAATGTCTTCCATGTTTTCATTCTTTTGGTTTTGTTGTATTGTTTTTTGATTTCTCACAAAGTCATTCACTTCCATTTGCTCAAATCTAATTTTTAAGGAATTATTTTCTTCAGTGAAGTTTTGTACCTCTTTTACCATTGTGCTTAGCTGTTTTTTAAAGTCTTATTTTCTTTAGTTTTTTTTTGTCTCCTTTACCAAACTATTGAATCTTTTTTCATGATTTTCCTTCTTGCATCGCTCTCATTTCTCTTTGCAATTTTTCCTCTACTTCTCTTATTCGATTTTCAAAATCCTTTTTTGAGCTCTTTCATGGCCTGAGACAAATTCATATTTTTCTTAGAGGCTCTGGATGCAGGAGTTTTGACTTTATAATCTTCTGACATGTTTTGATCTTCCTTCTCACCATAGCAGCTTTCTATGGTGAAAATATTTTCTGTTGTTTGCTCGTATTTCTAGTCTATTATTTGTCTTTTAACTCTTAGTTAGGTCTCTGCTTCAGTGGTTTTGTGCAGCTGTTTCCAGAGATGCTTCCAGGGACCTATAAGTTTTTAGTTTTTCCAAGGTGTATGATCTAAGTAGAGGTGTGTTTACTACTCTTCTGGCCAGTGCAGTGATCTGTGAGTGACCACAAATACTCTTTTCTGCCCTTGAATTTTGAGGGGGTCCCTGCTCCACCATGGCCACAAGCTCTGGTATGCTAGCACTCCTCCTGGTCCTGGGATTGTCACTTAGGACTGCAACTAGGATCTGAGTATGGGCAAAGCAACAGAGTTTTGTTTCAGTGCTAGCAAAGAGACCTCTGTATTCTCCTTCTGACCAGTTATTTCACCCATTTACCATCTGTGGGATGAGAGTTCTGGAAGCAGCTACTGCTATTGATTCAGTGGCTCCCAAGGCCTGCTCCTGGTTTCCTTGGGCTGGGCCTGTGCTGGTGCAGACTGTGCTTCACTCTCACCCAGGTGCCACAGACTTTTCCTGCTGGCCTTCTAAGTTGTCTTTGGAATCTCTAGGCCAAGAGGTACGGAAATGGCCACTGCTACTACTGATTCAGTCTCCCCAAGACCTGCTCTTGGTTTGCTGGGGCCTGGGCTATGCTCTTCTCTCACCCTGGTGCAACAGATATTTCCTTCAAACCTTCTAAGTTGTCTTGGGCTGGAAAATTTCTTCATTCTGTCTTTTTGTGTGTTCTGCTGCTCTGGAATTTGTTTAGAGTCATTTTTTAATGGTATTTGAAAAAGTCTAGGAAAGAGCTCAGGCAAGTTTAATCCCCCATCTTGGCTATGGATGCTCAGATCATTTTTTCAAATAAACTGCTTACCATTTTTAGCCCCATTTTATACTTATGTTGTTGTTGTTGTTGTTTTTAATTTGAGTACTTTTCTTCCCAATGACTTCCATTTTATTGATTGAGACTAATGATCAGCCTACTTAGATTTTTTGGATCTTGATTATTTCACCCAGTGAGTAAGATATTCCTCACAGTTTTGCATCATCTGGATGTCATCTGTTATAGTATTGGAGTCATTTACAATGCTTAATAGCACAGAACAAGCACAGATTTCTGGGGGAGTTCACTCAGGTCTCTTGTCAAGTTGATACTCCTGAAGACTGGCCAGTTATCTAGTTTCAATTCTATCTCTTTGTAATCCAGTCCAAATAGCTCCATCTTTTCCTTGAGAATATACTTTACCAATATTTTACCAAATGTTTTCTAAAGGTAACCCCAGTCCCAAAGCCCTTTAGCATGAGACTCTCTTTAGTGGTAGTGATAAATGCCCTACTCTGCGTAAGGGGCAGGGAAGAGTTAGCAAGAGAAAGAAAGCTTCACTCTTTTCAGTATTCTTGAGTGTCCTTCAAACTTTGGGTTCTACAGTCACACAGGTTGCTTCTGAAGGCTTCCAGCTTCAAGAGGGAAGATGGGCAATGTCAACCCCACTTTAGATTGCTGAAGAAAAGGAGTCTGAGATGACAGAAGAGGAGCTGGCAGTCTCTATCATGTCTTCCCTTTCATTCCTGGGGAAATTCTAAAATGTATCATTAACTAGCTAGCTACCAAACAGTTCAAAAAGGGGGTAACTATTGCAGAGGGCTGGCATAGTTTCATTACAGACAGGTTCTGCCATACTAACCTGATTTATTTCATTTACAGGTTGACTAAACTAGTAGAATGTGACAGACAAAATTTAATCTAGATCTCAGTGTTAACCCAGTCCAAAAGTCCATTGGTATGGGATTGTCTCCTCACTGGTGAAGACAAATATCCTGCCCAGCATAAAAGGTTTCTGGGGCATTATAGAGAAAATCTGGGATAGTCAGAAATGCTGCCTGGAGAAGAATGGAGACATGACTGATTTATGTGTCCTCCTTAAAAGTAAGGTTACGTAATTTGCATATATTGCCTTCCCTACCAATGGAGTATCTTGATCTACTGTCCATTACTTTTGCTATTGGTCTTGCAGTTAAATATTGCTCTAATGATATCCTTTGTGCCACTTCTCCTGCAAAATCCTTCCTTTGTAATATATGAGCTGATCAAGCTAAATATTACCTTGTGTGATTGTGGAAGATGTGAGAAGAAGCACTAGATTGGCCCTTTGGAAACCTGGGAATGTCCGCTGTTTGTAGGCTAACCTAGGCTATTCTAGAGGTTGGAAGAACAAGTTACTCCACTAAGTGGACCATCAACTTTTGTCATTGAATCTTTTGTCAATCACTGTTGCAACAATCTTGAAGTTAGTCTAAGTTTCTTGTCAACTTTCAGTTTTTAAAAAATTTGGTTTGTTTAGTCTTCTTTTTCTTCTCTTTAGGACCTTGAAAAACCTTTCCAGACCTTGGTTTCCTCATCATGATGGAGAGAGCCTAAATGACCTATAGGGTCTCTCTTAGCTTTACAATTCTAATGACTTTATGTCTCTATAACCACTAAAAGGAATGATAGTAAGGATTCACCAAAAACAAACAAAAACTTCCAGAACTTAAGTGGCTTCACCAGAGATCTTCAGGGAGTGACTATTACCTATGATGCAATGTTTCTCCGTGTGCTACTTAACAATACCAACCTTTTCTGCTCACACATTTTATTGTGAACTTAAATCTACTGCAATCTTTGGGGATTTTTCTAGTGGGGCCTCTAGGCCTTTTTTGACAGTTGTTTATTTCCCTCATGTTCCTAATGCAACTTAAAAGTTTTTATTTCTCACATTCTTTACTCAAGATGAATGCATTTCCTTCTTCGGGACCAACAGAGAAATAAAGAAATAAGTGCCTCTACTGCCAAAGAAAAAATAAATATAAAGAAGAAATAGATGGTCCCACAAGGCTATACTCCTATAACATATAAATGCTGTTTATCAGTGTTTAATAAAAGTCTAAAACTAATTGTAAAAAAGTAGAAGAATTAACACTTTTAATATTATTAAGGAACATAGGCCTGATTAAAATCAGAAGGCAAGATACTCAGAGTAAAAGGTAATAAAATAACAAGTAGAAGCAAAATAGGAATAACATAAAGACTGGCTACCTTGGGTATACTCCCTGGACTGAACAAAGGATTCATTTTCATTTGTGTTCCGGCTGTGAGTGATAAAGAGTCCTGATTGTCTATGATTATTTGGTCCTTATGACTTAGGGAAAGAGCTAAACTAAGCAGATTGAAGGCTCATATTCCATACTTCTGTTCCAGGGTTCTCTATGTGTTAGTAAGAAGCTTTAGGTCAGTCCAAAAAACAGAGTGAGGAATTACTTTAGTTCAAGGACTGCCCACCTACGCCCTTTATGAATGTCATCCCTTTTTCATATAGGCACATAATCTCTCATCAATATCTATTTAAAATTAAGAAACAGGAAAAATTTACTAATAAAATCAGTACTTGGGCTGTTTAATTTGACACATCCCTTGGAAAAGGAGTATGAATTGTTCTGTTTGGCCCCAGAGAACAGAACCAGGACAGCGAATGACCGATAACAAAGGTACATGTAGGCTTGATGTGGAGGGGAGGGGGAATTTACTAATATTTAGAGCTACCCCCAAAAAAAGAACTAGCCACCTCCTTTTTGGAAGTGTCCAAGCAGAAATTGTATGACCACTTGTTAGGTACAGAGTACACAGTGCAGTGGGAGGAGGAGGAGGAAGAAGAAGAATTGCTATTATTATATACAGCATATATAATATTTATAACAACAGCAGCAGCAGCAACCAGAATAGTTGGCATGTATATAGCACTTTAAGGTTTACAAAGTACTTTATGAGTATTTTCTCATTTGACTTCAAAACAACTCTGTGAAGTAGGTGCTATTGTCCTCATTTTGCATATAAGAAAACTGAAGCTAAGAGAGGTTAAAGATTCAGGATCACCCAACTAAGGTAGACTCAAGGTTTGATTTAAACTCAAAAAGTGACTTCTTGATTCCAAGTCCAGCCCTCTATTCATTGTTTCACTCAGCTGCCTCCAAACAAGATTCAGTAGGATCCATTTCTATTTGAACTTGACACCACTTCTTTGGCATACGGGTTGGACTAAACAGATACTAAACCACCTTCTATCCTTAAAATTCTGTGATTCTGTGATTTTCTTAATGGAAATGTAATTCCATCATGCTCTGGACATATACTGAAATATACCACTATAAATTCCCATTGTATATGAAGTTTAAATATAAAAGATCTCTACAAAAACAAAAATCAGAGGAAACCGGAATAGCAATGGTTAGAAGAGAGACTTCTTAACCAAACAAGGAATAAGGATGCTAAAAATAGAAAACAGACAATTTTTGCTACATAAAACTAAAAAGCTTTTTCATAAACAAAATTAATTAAGATAGCCTTAATGCAAACTGTCAAGTGGGGAGAAAACTTCTGTATCAAATACCTATATGTCTAAAATTCAAAAGAAATTGGAAAATAACAAATAAATCTGTAAGGTCTAGAGCTATTCCTCAGAACACAAATGATCAAAGGATAATGAAAAAGAGTTTTCAAAAAACAAGTACTGACAAGTATTGTGATAGATTGACCCAAATCACTAAGAGATTTCACCTACCACTTAACAGGGCAACTAAGTAACTCAGTAGAGAGCCAGACCTGGAGTCAGGAGGACCTATGTTCAAATCCAGCTTCAGACACTTACCAGTTGTGTGATCCTGGGCAAGTCACAATGCTGTTTGCCTTAGTTCCTCATATATAAAATGAACAGAAGAAGGAAATGGCAAACTATTCTAGTATCTCTAAGAAGACCCCAAATGGGGTCATGAAGAGTTGAACATGACTGAAATGATTCAATAACCACAACAAAATTATCTCAACAAATTAGCAGAAGTGATGAGAGATGGAAAAGAGATGAGAAAAGAGACACACAGACAGTGCTGGAAGAGATGTAATTTGGTCTGGCCATTCTGGACAGCAAGTTAGAATTATGTGAGCAAAGTCACTGAACTCAATATTTTTTGAAACAGAGATCACCCTATTGGTTACACCCCATGGGAATGAAAGACATAAATAAATGCTTCTTATATACCTAAACATTAATGGCACTTTTTGCAGTAGCAAAAATCTCAAAACAAAGTGGGTGTTCCTTGATTGGTTAATAGCTAAACAAATTCTGACTTTTGATTACAAATGTATATTATTGCATAGTAAGAAATGACAAATATGAGGAATACTGTAAAATGTGGGCAGACTTATGAAACACAGGGGAAACAGTAGAGTGAAGAGTTTTTTTAGTGACTATAATATGAGGGGTAAAAATGAGCACTCAAAGACAGTCAAATGCTAAATATTTGTGATGATCAAGTCTGGCTCCAGAAAAGAAATGAGAAGATATTTCCCACCCTTCATTAGAGCTGTAGAAACCTATGGGTGCAGAATGTTGCATACACATCAGATATGGTTATTAAGTTGGTTGGTTGTGCATTTTTTCTTTGTTATAAGGTAAGGCTCATTGGGCAATTTATGATATAGCTTCAAATGACCATGGTATAAAACAAAAGGTATCAATCATACTTGTAAAAAGAAAAGACAGCTGGGACATTTTTCCTTTTTTTTTGAGTAGAGTCAAAGTATGAAAACATACCTTTCTTTGAAAACACATAGTTTCCTCCAAGTATAAACAAATCTATTCCTTGCTCTTGTGGGACAGGTATCTCTATGACTTTTCATTTCTCTACTATAACAAGAAATCCCCCTATCAACCTAATCATATATCTTCTATTTCACTTTATTAGATCTGTGCCAGTGTTTTACCCTGTTAAGGTCTTTTTGGATCCTGTCATCCAACATGATAGCTATTCCGGCTTATTTTGTGTCATCTGTAAATTTGACCAGTATGCCACCTAGGCTGCTATCCAAGGCATTTATAAAACTGTTGAACATAGAATGAAGCACTGAGCTCTAGGTTATTACACAACACTAGGGAGAAAAGGCATAGGAGTATTACAGTATTACTTTGTCTGTCCCACCAAACAAGAATACCACCAGTCAGATTTATTGACCAGACAAGAAAAGAGAAGGGTTTGAGAGAGTATTATAAAAGGCTGAAAAAATTCAAAATGCGATGTGATGGTCTGTTGCTTAGGGAAAGAGGAAAAGGAAATTCAGGAAAGAGTCCAGTGTTGTACAAGTGGTTAATGTCCTTTGCTAAAGTCACTTAAAATTGCATGAAAACATTCCAGCATAGAAATGGAAAGAGTAGATACATAATGTTAAATATAGCACACACAGATTACTTCAAAGTGTGAAGGTGACAGTAATGGGAATAATGAAAGGTGATCTTTGAAGTGAAAAGAGGGTGGTATGAGTTGGAATAGAATATTAGAAATATCACTAAATATAGGTTTCAAGAAAGGATGGAGAGCACATTTTTGGGGAGTGCTTAATTTTTTTTTGTCCTTTTTTTAATGTATGAGAATATATGTCCTCCCTCTATCTTTAAAAAAAGTTGTTTATATATTATACATTGCTTCTAAATATCTTATTTCTCTATATTTTAATGACATCTATAAAGCCTTTGCAAGTAAAAATACGAAAGCATGAAGTTAATAAGGCTTTCATGTATCAAAGCACTTGAAACTCCTCTAATGAAAAAAGTATTCTACAACCAATGGCTTCTCTTGATACTCTAGTGGACAGCCTTAGGGATCTGTGTTATAATGTCCAAATTATGAAGGAGAAAGCTCCAATGAATTATGAATGGAATGTGAGGGAAGTATGTGACATATTGACTCACCTCTATAAACTCTCTTAAGAAAAAAAAAGAATGTGTTGATGTGTATCAATCAGAATTTTACCTTTTTAAGGCAATCAGGGTTAAGTGACTTTCCCAAGGTCACACAACTCATAAGTATCTGAGGACAGATTTGAATGAAGTCCTCCTGACTCCCAGGGCCAGCTGCCCTTTAATCAGAAATTTAAAGATAGGCATTGTCATGATGCATAACTCTTTGGAGTGATTTAGAGCTCCATGACTGAATTTAAGCATAAGAAATGTCTGTTTACATTTATAGAGCAATTCAAACAGCACATCCATATTCTAGATGTTAATTCAAATTTATGCTAGATACTTTGGTTGGGAAACTGAAAGTTCAAGAAGTAGCAATGATTTGAAAGGTTAGGTGAGCAAAAAGTCATACTGCAGGTGAACTTAATTTGGAGATTAACTGGCTTTTGTAATCCCAAGCATGGCAAAACTAAGGTGAAACATAGGAAGATCACTTTCATAAATCAATGATATTCCTAAATTCTGAAATCAGTGACATTCAACATGCAAGGTGAGAAGGATGAAATTTGTCTTGAGGAGGTGAATTTGATTTGGTTTTAAATAAAATACAAACATCTGTTGCTATTACATAAAGTGGGATTGTAATCTAAACTGACATCAGTAAGTAAAGGATTGACCAACTGTCCCCTAAAACTGAAATATACTTTCTCCTGACCTCTGCCTCTCAAATCTCAGCTTTCTTCAAGGCTCAGCTCTAACATAAGGCCTTTTGTAATCATTGAAGTTTCTAGTGCTTAACACCAACCAGTTATTTTTGTATAAATTTTGTGTTTATTTAGGTAACAGGGCATTGCCAGAGCTGCCCAGCTTGTTCCTAGCCAACAACTTGTGTTGGTTAAGCACTTGTATTATATGACAAAGATGAAACCTCTGGCCTCTTCTTTCAGACCACATACGGCTCAATGATGGAGGACTCCAGTGTTTGGGAATGATGAATCCATTCCATTACTGACCACAGAACAGAAATAAACTTAATAATGGATCTTTAGGTTCTCTCTTCAGTTCCTGGGGGCAAATTATATTAGGTCTATCCAAGCCAATCCTGGGTGGGAGTGAGAAGGTGGCTTTCCACTTCCTTTTCTCTAGCAACTGGCAACTGTTCCCAATTGGCAGAACAGGTAAGCCCTCAGAGAGGTAAGTTGCACCTGGTCTTTGAGGCCTCTGGTTACCTTTTCCCCTTCATATTTTCTTTTCTGCATACAGTCAGATCTCTTTATTCACCTACTACATAAAAATGTGTTGTAATTCCGAACTCAACACTCATGAGGTTTTCCTGGTCATTTCTGAACATCTGTGGGGAGGCAAAAAAATTCAAGTCACTGGATATGCACATTCCCAGCTGAGGCGATACTCTGCTTTCTTGTTTCATAAACACTTGACTTTTTTGTGCTTTATTTAGTGCCCCACTTTTCATATTTTTGTGCTTTGTTGTTGGTGATTTCACTGTCTAAAATGGACCCCAAGCATAGTGTTGAAGCATCTCTATCCTTCTCAAGCACAAGAAGGCTGTACTGTGCCTTACAGAAAAAACAGCTATTAGATAATTTTCACTGGGGACCATGACTTCAGTTTAATGAAACAACAATATGGTACATTCAGAAAAAGGAAGAGGAAAATCACTGATCTGTCTGTGAGGCCCTCAGGAAAGTGCTGAAGTCAATGTTGTGACTGGAAGCTTGCAGAAACCTGCAAGGCTGTATTTCCCCAAGTTGCTATGGTTCAGTATTTACTAATTCATTATTGAAAGAAAATTTATAGAACATAACTACTACAAATGACACGAATACACTGACTGTTAATTGATCAGAGATGCTGAGCTAGATGTATCTAATGTTGGAGTCAACCTAGGTTTAATTTTCCAGGACATCTTGGCTAGAGCTAAGCAGAGGTAGCGGGATAGGGTTTCTGCTCTTGAAGATAATTATCAGCTGGGGATGAATCTAATCTCCCCTTGAGCTTGTCATAAAAGTTCTACCGAGGGCACCAGCGCAGCATGAGGTGAAATTCAGCAGTGCCACAAATTGTTTCCTGTTCTGATGTGTAAATTTCACTGTCCTAGGAGAGTGTAACAATATTTACCCCTGCTCCTTTAAACTTCTGTTAAGGCATGCTTGTGAGAACCTTGTGTTAAGCATTTGTTTTGTGTCAAGGAGATTAATACCCATCGGGTACCTCACTTACATTACACATGGAATACAGGGTAGTAGGATCTGCCCCAGGGAAGTGGGAGTGTCAGGGAACAGGACTTATTAGATATAAAGGGATGAGAAGAGAGGACGGGGTGACGAGGAAACTAGAGAGAGGGTGGCTTAGGGCTTGTTACACCAAGTACCCACATACACACGCACACACAAGTATTTATATCTGGACCTTTCTAACAACAGAATTAGGGACAATGACACTAGGAAGGTTTAATCACTGCTTGCAAGCTTAGGGTGAACGTCGGGAGAAGCGCACCAATAACAAGCCGTCCAAAAGTGGACCGAGCTGCGGGCTGTCATTGAGATCTCCCAGCCGCCGCCTGAGTGGCCGGCTCGCACGGCGTCGGCCTTCCCTTCTGCCCAAGCGGTCCAGGTCTCGGCAGAACTGTTTTGTTGTTTGTTTTAAGAGTTTCAAAGAAACCCCGCGGTGAAGAAGCGCGGAGGAAAGCATACTGGATTTAGCCTTTAAGGCTGCACTGATAAATTCCATGTGTTCGTCCACCAAGACATCACAAATGATGACGTCACTTGCACTGGACTTGGTTTTGAGAGAAGGAAGGCTGGGCCAGGGCACGAGAATCTAGATGGCAAAGGGCCGCGAGATTACTGAGCAAGCCGAGGCTGCGCGTGAAGGTCTGTACGGGGAGAGGAGGAGGAGGAGGGGGAGGGGAAGGAGAGTGGGATGGGGAGGGGAAAGAGCAGGAAGGGGAGGGGGAGGATCCCCCGGACCGGTCCGCAGGGAGGAAGGTCAAGGGCGGGGTTTTCACAAGGGCTAGGAGGTGGCCCAGCACGTGGTAATGAAATGGGGGCGAGACTCCAGGTAAGGTCCAGGCGCCCCAGGGGGCAGGATGTAATCCAAGTGACGCTGGACACCTGGGGAGTTCTGTTAGAAAACCAGCCTCTCCCCCTCACTCCCTCGTCCCCGTCCCCCGGAATGCCAGCACAAGTAAAGCGAATAAAGTGGAAACCGAGAACAAGATAACATTCACCAGGCACCTGTCAATAGGCCTTTTCTGGAGAGGGCGGAGCCGGCGGGAGAACGCGATGACGCAAGGTCTCGCTCAGAGGACGGCCTGTGGCGTGATGACGTTGACGTCATCGCAGAGGGCGGCGTGATGATGTAGCGTGGGGTCACGTCCTTTCCCAAGGGCCGCGGCGCGGGGTCACGTCCTCTCCCAAGGGCCGCGGCGCGGGGTCAGGAGCGTGGAGATTGAGATTAGTCCATTGAGACGTGCCGAGGGGCTTCCCGGGCCAGGAAGGGGGGGAAGCTCCGGGCCGAGGTCCGGTTGGAGAACCCGACGGCCCCGCCGGAGTGGATGGACGTGGCTCCGGGACCCGGTCCCTCTTGAGAGCGAAGCGCTGACGGAGGCCGGGGCCATGCTGGCCCTCGTGGGCCCCGGGCCGAGGCGCCGCTGGGCCTGGGTGGTGCAGGCCGCCCTGGGGGGCCTTGGGCGCCGACCGCCGGCGCCTGGCGGGGCCTCTCCCTTCTCCCCGCGTTCGGAAAAGAAGCCTGTGTTCTGGGTGACCCCAGCCAGGCCCCACGGCACCGCGGAGCGCACGGTGACTGCCGCGCGGGCCCGGGGGCGGCGGGGCGGGGCCGAGGGGCCGCGGAAACCCTCGCTTTGTCCCTGGAATTTGTGCTAAACCGTGTTCGGTGTGGGTGGCGGGGAGGCAGCTGCTGCTTCCCTCCTCATGCCCCCCCCCGTGGCCTTTCCTGACAGAACACCGCCCGGATGGCGGGATTGAGAGCCAGAAGGGCCTTTTTAGGAATCACTATTCCCAGTCTCAGCGTTCGGCAGAGGAGCAAATTTGAGGCCATAGAAGGGCAGTAAGTTTGTCCAAGGCTGTATAGGCAGCATTTGAACTCAGCACTCTGAATCCATATTCCGTCCACCACGCGGTAATACGAGTGTAACAGACGTGGGAAAAAAAAAAAAGGTTTTCTTTCGGATTGCTGTAGTTTACCTATAACTTGAAATTAAAGAATAAAATCCTTACGAAAAGCAAATCAAAGTTTTGTGGCAAAATAAGGCTACGTATTAAACGTACGGGAGTTATAAAATTCAAATGCGTCTTTTGTATTTTTGCATTTCCATATTAAGATCAGCTGGGAAGAAGATAAAAAGTTTGGCATCTTTGATATAATTTATATCTGTCAAAGCGTAGACTAAGTGACAGAAAATATGTATATTTAAATAGGATTGGTAAGTTGAAAGTAAAAAAGAAACTGCCATCCCCAGACCTGCAATTTCTCGTAGTACGCAGAGGGAAATGATGAAAACGGAGACTTTCCCTTCATTGTGACACTTACTGGATAAATTCTGTTTTAATCCTAGTAACTCTTTGGTTGTTGTGAAAAGCATAATAAAAAAAGACTAAAGGAAAAAAGAATTCCATGAAAGTGGTTGTATTAGAATGAAAGTAAGAATAGTTTAGTTATATTAGAATGAAAGTAAGAGTAGTTTGGATTGGTTTAATCTGGAAATACAGTAAATAATTTCATTGGATTATTCATGAGTTTTCTATCTTTCTACCTGTTTAGGAAAGACTGGATATGTCTCAGTTTCCTGTGGAAAATATTAGGAATTTTGGCATCATTGCTCATGTGGATCATGGCAAAAGTACTCTAGCTGATAGGCTTTTGGAACTAACAGGTGTGTGAACTCTTTTTAAAGTGGAATGGACCCTTGACATTTAAATAATTTGACATCAGGCAGTTCATAGACTGATTTCTCCTACTTGCTATTATTTTGCTTCATTGTATATTTTCAAAGTGTCTGAGTGTTGATTTGGTCAGGTTTATTGGCCTACCTTTATGAAAGACTCATCTGATATGTTTTCATTATCATGTCAAATGGAACTTAAGTAAAGAGTTTGGATATCTTTGCTTAACCTAACTCATCTTCATGTGGTTTGTAAAACCCAGTGTTGTTATGTTCTAATAAAATTTTTCACAAAATTATGTTAATAGGTACAATCGTCAAAACTGATCATAATAAACAAGTGCTTGATAAACTACAAGTGGAACGGGAAAGAGGAATCACTGTTAAAGCACAGACTGCATCACTTTTTTACAATTATGAAGGAAAACTATACCTTTTAAATCTCATTGATACACCAGTAAGTTAAATGTTCATCCTGGGTTGGTTGTTAATAATGTTATCTAAATTAGTCTTAAACTTACTCTCTGTAAATCCTGCTTTTTTTTCCCCATTACTGTTCTATTTAATGTCATCATTGTTTTATGAATAATTAGCAAATAAATCCAGGTTTAATTGAAAGAGTTAAGATGCAGTCGTAGTTAGAAAGGAATGTTTTAGCTTATATTCAATTATTTTGATGTTTTTTCCTCTTAGGGTCATGTTGACTTTAATTATGAGGTGTCAAGATCACTCTCTGCTTGTCAAGGTGTCTTACTTGTGGTGGATGCAAATGAGGTATAAACTTCATTTTAATTTTTTAATAGTAATGATTTTTCTGTTATTTACAAATTTCCCTTGAAATATGTTTTATTAAAAGATGTTTTTGTGATGGAATAGATCATTTCTAATTAAACTTTATATGCTGATATGTATAGCTGCTATTTAAGTTTCAGAAAGTAGTGTGAAGGAAGGGAATTTTTAAAGGTGTGATGCTCATATTCAGTTAGAATCTCAAGGCATAAGAGTTTGTAATTTGACTTTTATTTCTGGCATACTTTGGAAACATAAACTTTGAGAACTTTAATGACTAGATTATAAAGAATCATGGAATAGGAAAAAAACGTGGTAAATCATTATTTGAGAAAATATTAGGTTTTAAAGAAATAGCTAAATTTCCCAGAAGGATGATAAGAAGTACTGCCCGGTTGCATAGTGAAGAGATGGTTTGATTTGGAGTTGGGCAATTTGGTTATAAATCCTGCAGGTACTATGTAAGCATGGACCAGTAATCACCTCTCTGTTATCCTCATTGTTAATCATCCTCATTGTTAAAAGGAGGATAATAATATGTGGAGTTATTGGTGGTTGTGAGGCTCAAATAATATTATGTAGAGCACTCTGCGAAATTTAAAGTGCCATGTAATTTTTTTTTCTAGTCTACTAAATCGCTAGGGTGCCTAGATGCTACAGACTGGACCTGGAGTCAGGAAGATCTGAATTCAAATGTTACCTTGAATACTTGCTGGCTATATGACTGGACAAATCACTTAACCTCTCTTGGTCTCAGTTCCTCATCTGTAAATTGAGACACACTAGAGAAGGAAGTCACTCCAGTGTCTTTGCCATGGTGTCACATGGCAACTGAACAACAAAATTCCTTTTTATTTTTTTCCTGAGGGCAGTTAGGTGGCACAGTGCCAGGAAGACTCTTCCTTGTGAGTTCAGATCCAGCCTCAGACACTTACTAGCTGTGTGACTCGGGCAACTCCCTTAACTCTGTTTGCCTCAATATCCTCATCTGTAAAATGAGCTGGAGAAGGAAATGGCAAATCACTCCAATATCTTTGCCAAGAGAATCCCAAATGGGGTCATGAAGAGTTGGACACAGCTGACTGACTAAGCCACAGTGACAATTGTGAAGCTTAATAAAAGTACTTTCTAGCACAAAGTTCTTATTAAGTTCTGGAAACCACACACTCTATCAGTTCCAGTGATGTTTAAGAGCCTGCTTTTATTCTAGGCCAGGAGGAAGAAAACAAAGACATTGGCTCTATCTGTGAGGAATATCAGCTCTAGTAAACTGCTTGTGATATTGTTTTTTTAAAATACTTTGTTCTCCAGCAGACACTGGTATCATCTGAGCTTTTTAGAATTACAGAATTTTAGAAGTGGAAGGAGATGTTTAAGAGATCACCTAGTATAACTCTTGATGGACAGATTAGTAAGCTCATGTTCAGAGAGGTTGAAGGACTATACTGATTTCTCAGAACTAAGAAGGTTCTTGCTATATTGAAATATGATCATTCAGATTCCTCTTTCTACTTGTGCTGTTATCTTTATGTCTGATTGGTTAACTGCCACTCATCTCCTGGGGTGGTGATTGTTCAGTGCCACCCGTTCAACATTTCTGCCTTGCTGTCAGCTCTGTCTCGATTTGAGCCCCCTAAAACCAAAACTGTTCCTAAGTGGGGATCATGTTTGTGTTAGTTTTTATAAAGGAGCCTAAATTATGTTGATTTGAATTTTGTTGTGAATAGTGAGCTATATTTGTAAATTTGTCTACTTTAATGTTTTCAGGGTATTCAAGCTCAAACTGTAGCAAATTTCTTTCTTGCCTTTGAAGCACAGCTCTCGATAATTCCTGTTATAAACAAGGTAATTCCAAGTACTGTGTTATATTTATGTTTTAAAAATAACTGACAGGTTTAGTAATGAAATAGCCAGTATCATACCTTCTAAGTGTTTCTCTTCCTCCCTCTCCACAAGGAGTGTAGTTTAAATGAAAATGAATTGCCTATAGTAAGTTAACAAGTATTTATGCATTACCTTCTAGGTGCACATACTGTATGGAACTGTATTGTGTAAAGGAAGTGTTCTTGCTATTAAGAGGCTTATTGTCTGATAGGAGAGGCGAGATTAAAATGTTTTCATTCCACTCCTAATATATGTAGAACTCGAATTAGGCATTAGAAGGGATGTTATTCATGCACGTTAGAAAACAGTGCCAAATGATATAGTGCTTTTGAGCATTTGTTTTGTTTTAATCTCAAAATTAAGAACTCCTTACATTATAAATCTAAAATGTAAAATGGTGTGTGTGTGTGTGTGTGTGTGTTTTAATATGGGGGATAAGTTTAGAAAAGAGTATGGATTGTAAATTCCATATTAATAGAGTAGGTATAGTTCTGGAACTATTTGCATTTTAGTGATGGAACGTAATAGGTCTTCAAATGTTTATTGACAAATATTTGATGCCCTTAAAGAAGCTACAATGGGGAGAGATAAGATGTTGTAAATATGAACAAAAATGTGACAGGAGTTTATAACAGGAGAAGTCAGAAAAGTTCCATTTGAGTAAATCCAAGGTTTCATGGAAAAGGTAAATTTTGAACAAGGCTTGAGAAAATTCAAGCTTTTTAAAATGCAGTACTTAGAGATGACAGTGAGAAAATTAGGTGCCTCATAATTAAAAAGTAAAATATAATTTAAAAAATACAGGACCTCATTAAGTTTTATTCTTTTAATTTGGAATTTGGTCATTTAGACATTTTATTGCTAGAAGGTTGTTCACTAAGTAATTTTAGTAATTTTAGCAATGGCAACTTAAGAAAGTTTCTAATTAGGCATAAAAGGATGGAATTTACATTGGCGTTAAGATAATCTATACCAGTGAAGTCACTGATCTTTCGAAATGTTTGAAGACTTAATTGTAAGCATTATGCAAATATGTTGTTAGTGCTTAATTTGAACTCAGTAATATTTTGTGTTAACATGTTAACTTGCATATTCAGTAAAATACAGTGCACTTTGAAATATGAGTTTGAAAAGAAAGGTAAAACAGACTCTTTAAAAAACTCCTTGAACATACAACTATGTTTTTATTTTAGTATATTGAGATTTAATATTAATGTTTTATAGATAGATCTGAAGAATGCTGACCCTGAAAGGGTTGAAAAACAAATTGAAAAGATGTTTGATATTCCCAATGATGAATGCATTAAGGTAAAACATTTATTTTTGTGCTTTCATCTGAATTTTTTTACCCACAGGGATAAAGTGGACATGATTTTAACTTAATTGTCATTGACTTCAGGAAAAATAAGTTATATTTTCATAGATTGAGTGGGATAGTCACATTTTTGGAGACAAGTTGAATATTTGATCCATTGTTAACTTTCCATGATATTCTGATCAAATTATTGAGCCACTTTCTGATGATGTGGTACAGTAAAAAGAATACTTTGACTTGTTTAGAAGATTTGGGTTCAAATCTTGACTCATAATTAATGTTGTTTGACCTGGGGCAGTCACACAACCTCTCTGAGTCTTTCTGCATCTGTAAGAGTGAAGATAATATATAATATTTTTGTTACTTAATTCATAGGTTTATTGTGGAGAAAATGATTTCTTAAAGTATTGATATGAATAGTTGTTAAAGAAGGTTTTTTTCCCTAAGTGTAGGGCATCCACAATTTTATAACTCAGCAACAAAAATGATGGGCTATACTCAAAATTTTATTCAAACCTGAGTTCTATTGGAACGTACTTTCTGGTGGTGGCAAAGAACTGGACATTGTGAGGATGCCTGTCAGTTGGTGTAATGCTAATGAGAAAGATCTTCTCCACCCATTAGTGGGCCTGCCCATTGCTAGAAGTTTGATTAAGGGAGGCCCACACCTTTTGTTAAGGAGGCACTGGCTTTCTAGGGTTATGATGCCCTCTGGCTCTGAAAAGTGTACTCTGAGGTGAGGTTTTACTTTAGGGCTTACTGACTGGAAGTGGGCATCCATAGCTGCTAAGGAACACCCCCCCCTCAGCTTTGAAAACCTGGATGTTGGTGCTTTTCTCTGGTAACTCTGTATCTATGGTCAGGCAGTTGCATCCTTCTTGATCTGTGATGTGTATGTATTGCTTGCGTCAGGCAGCTGGAAGCATTGTCTGTTGATCTTTATTCTTCTGTATTTTCTCTGAAGTTCTTAAGTGCTTGATTACAGTGATTGTTGACCCCTGAAAAGTTGCTTTCCTTTTAGAAGTGGAATACTTTTCTGCTATAAGAAGTGATGAGCTCAATGATTTTAGAAAAGCATGAAGCAGGGGTAGAGAATGGGCAGCCTGGAGGCCACCTGTAGATTTCTAGGTCCTTGGGTACGTATGACTTTTTGACTGAGTCCATGTTTTACGTAACAAGTCCTTTTATTAAGGGGATTTGTTCTGTGAAGTTTGGATAAGATTGAAGAGCTACACTCAAGGACCTGCAGGGCCACATGTGGCCTCAAGGCTGTAGGTTCCCTACCCCTGGGCCATGGAGAAACTTCCACAAAATAATGAAGCAAGAACCAAGAGAATGCTGTATTGCAGTAACAACAGTACTATTTTAAGAACAATTTGAGTGACCAAGTCATTTTATTATAAATATCCAAATTAACTTCGAAATTCTTATGAAGGAATGTTTGAATACATACATGTATATGTATGTGTAGGTGTCTAATGGATAGCCATCTTGAAGTTAGGAGGAGGGGAATAAAATTACATAATAATTTTGTATATTTTAAATAGTAAGTTGTATGTAATGGACTTGCAGTTTTGGGTGTAATCCTTTGTTTTTCTATCCCACTTTATTATGGAAGTGCTTGCTTCATTTCTTAAGTTCAGAATAAAAAAAGTTTTTTAAAAAAAAATTTGAATCATAATTTTGTTGTATATTTGAAAAGAATAGCAATCTGTACATAGTAGATTTGCAGTTTTATGTACAGTTGTCTTTTATTGTACTGTTATGGAAATGCTTGTTTTATTCCGTGAATTAAAAATAAAAATAAAATTTAAAAAAGAGAAAAGAAGAAAAGATATACCTAAAAAAAGAAAGTACGTTCGGTGTTCATATCCATGCCATGTTTTATAGTGATTTAGTCAGGATTATTTGACTTGTATCTAAAGTTAAAATTTGAAAAGTTAAAATAAAGATTAAATTAAACACTTAATAACTTAAAAGAATCTGTTGCTTTGATGTGGAGACTCACATTAGTGCACATCAGCAGTCCACACCTGATACTGTGCAACTTTTATCTCTGTCCTGTAAATTATCTCCAAGGAGTCCTTACTTCAGGGCTTAGTCTATATCTTCTGACTTTGTTTGGGTACTAAAGCGGCCTTTGCTCTATACTTCCATTAACATTTGCTCTTGCTAGCTGACTGGCCTGCTTACTTTCACAGTTATACATTTCTTATGTCTTTTACACTTTTTGTTTGCATAAAGTTGTTAGTTGTAATATGCTGCTTTGTCCTTTCCATTTTGAGTGGCCTGAAATTTTGATTGGTCACAGCTTCTGGAATTCGTCATTTTTAGACTAAGTATCACAGGAAGGACTAAGTATCACAGAAAGAATATTTGGTATTAAAATACGGGGTTTTCTTTCTGGGAGAAACTTGTGGTATTTAAGGTACTAGCCAATTTCCTAGATGTAATTTGGCACAGTCTTACCCAATTCTAGGCCTACTTCAGTGCCTACTTCAGTGTCTGTTTAAAAAATTGTACATACATATGAACCAGCTCTATGAACTTCCCATCAAATGACTTACCATGGCATAGAAAATTTGCATTCTTCATCCACTTGTTTTTTTCCTGTGGTTTGTTAAGTTGAACTCTTAAGTAATTTTAGATCTTATTTAGAAAGCTCAACAAGGCAATATTCCGATGGCTTAATTGAATTAATGCATTGTCATCTGCAAATGGTGCCTGGAAAACCTTACTATACGTAATGAAGCTTTTTTTTTTATTCTGTAGTGTGAATTATCCATGACAAAGACATCTCTAGCACAGGCATGGATCTCTTTGTGTGCCTCTCTTTACACTGATCATTACAATCATCAGATGTTCACTGTTGCCTCTATCAAGGTGTCTTGTACAATCATACCTTGGCATATGATATACTTTACTGGAGGAGAGTCTTTAAGGATGCAATTTGTTTATACCAGAATAAATGTTTTTTGTAATTGGCTATCATAGCAGATCCTTACTTTCTCTTTACCTTCAGTTAAGTGTTTAGGAAGATGAGGTCTTTTATATAGTATCATTTGTGAAAGATTTTCTCCTTATGTTTTGCATCAAAAATGACCTAGATAAGTGAACAAATTATTCTTAAAAAGATTTGGGTTGGTGGTTATTGTTATCTTCTCCATCATTTAAAAAATAAATTGTGTGATATTTTTATATATATATATGTATACATATATATATATATATAAATAAAATCAGGCCCTCTTTGAGGGATCTTTGAATGGATTGACTTGGATTCCTCACACTTTCATTCCTTTCAGCACAGACTTCTCCCTTGTGTGCTTGGTCTGATCCAACTTTTCTTTTATTATTTCTTTAATGCCATTTCTACCTGTATATGTGGCACATTAGAGTCTTTGATGTTAAGAGTCCAAATGTGGTCATTTTTTGTCATTGATGGGAAAATACCACATTGTAGAAATCCTTATTAGTTCTTCACATTTTTCTTTTGTCATCCAAATTTTACAATTAAATGTTCTTAGGATGCCAGTGTATTTCAGATTATATATTTTATATAGATTATTTTATTTTTAAAATTTTATATTTTATATTCTTTTCTTTAGATTTCTGCTAAATTAGGAACAAATATAGAAAGAGTACTTCAGGCTGTCATTGAAAGGATAGCTCCGTGAGTATTGATCTTATCCTGTCCGAAAGAATGCTACAAATTAATGCTAGCCTGTATGAGTAGAGGGAGTTCCTCATCCTGGTGAGATCGTGAAATCATAAGTCTAGTCCTTTTATCCTTAGCATGTTTTTTATTGTATACCTCTGTGTGTGTATATATAATGGAATTTTTATTTTTATTTTTCATGTTTCATAGACCAAAAGTGAGTCGAAAAAGTCCCCTGAAGGCTTTAGTATTTGATTCTACCTTTGACCAGTATAGAGGAGTGGTAGCTAATATAGCACTGTTTAATGGAGTTGTTTCCAAAGGAGATAAGATTGTATCTGCTCATACACAGAAGACTTACGAAGTTAATGAAGTTGGAATTCTGAGCCCAGATGAACAAATAACTCAGAAACTGTAAGTAACCAGTGCTACAAATAGTTTGGATGAATATTTATCTGTAAACATAACTAAATTTTCAGTATAAAACCTTGTATAGTTTAGCTCAGTGGATTAATTTAATTTTGCAATAGAGCATTTAAAATTTTTTAAATATTAAGCTGGAATGTTTGGAGAAATTCTTAATTTAATGACGGCTTAATGTACCATTGAGTTGCAGTCAAAAGACTGAGGCTGTAGTAGGATTTTGTATTTTTCAAATTATTTAATCTTTTAAAAACTCATTTAATGAAAAATATTGAAATTAGGTTGGATGGATGATCTCTTTAAAATTCCATTTCTCAGCTATTAATTCTGATTTTACTGCTCATAATTTCCCAGAAAACATTATTTTAACTGTATTTATGGAAATGTCTCAAATTATTTCAATGTCATTCCTTATTGCAAAATTGTAAATACGAAAACTTTTCATGATTGAAGATCCTTACAAGTGCTCTTTATTAAATATAAGCCCAGGATATATCTAGGAACTTGCCTTTCTTCTTCCTTTTTTTGTGAGGGGGACCAAATCTATGTCATTTTGTTGTCTGTTTCTCTCTCCTATAAGTCATGTATATGAAAGAAAAACTCTGGGGCCAGCTGTGATTTTTTTTTCTTTATTGTACTTATTGTGCAACATTATTAATTCCTAGTGGAGAGAAGCACTGTTCTGTGATGGATCAAATATTCAAGTGCTGGACTTAGGGTCAGGAACACCTGGGTTCCAGTCTTGACTCTAACACCAAATAGTAGCTTGGAAAAATTGCTTAGCCCTGCATGCCTCAGTTAATGTCTTAGAATTTAATACATCATTATGGGTTTTCTTTCTGCCTTGATGAGGGTTCCTTTATTTTTATATTTGGGATGGAGAGAGGTCAGTGCCACAAGTCATCTTCGCAGTTATTCTCAGTATCTTAGATTTTTTTTTTCCCATATGTTTCATTTGGAAAGAAGAAACTGGGTTTATTCAGAGGTATGAAAATTGATCTTAGGATTTTGTCCAGTTGGAAACTTCTGCATATGTAGACCTACTTCAGACCTTGAGAATCAAACCATTGATTGTTTACAAAGGAAAAGGTTTGGGTTTGAAATAATCGTAAATGTAAAGTTGAGCTGCAAGAGTGGGGGTGTACTTGAAACAATATTATTTCCACATAATACTGATTTTATTTAGATATGCAGGACAGGTGGGCTATCTGATTGCTGGGATGAAAGATGTCACTGAAGCCCAAATAGGAGATACATTATATTTACATAAACAACCAGTGGAACCCTTGCCTGGGTTTAAGTCAGCGAAACCAATGGTTTTTGCAGGTGAGGAGTTCACAAGTTCAAAAAAATCAGAGCAGAATTTTTTTATTCCCAATATACAATATGCAGCAAGAATAATTATGACAGATTCCATAAGTACAGTGTCCATTTATACTGTTTGAACTATTCGTTTTAATACTATTGTTTGAATAGATTTCTGTTCTACCTAATGAAATAGCTTAAGACTTAAGTAGTTTTTAAAGAGATTAAACCACAATGGTTTTTAAACTTTTGTCATCAGAGTGTTACGTAAATTAACCCAATAAATGTATTCTGAAGCGCTAAAGCCTGTGCTAATTGTAATTCAGCCCTTGTTCCAAGGAAATGATCCCTTATGACAGTATTTCAGTCCTACTCTGCCCCAGGTAATAAAAGTTCCTTTGGTCTAGATGTGTGGTTTCATTGGTGTAGGAAGATCTTAGCCCTTCTAGCAATGTAAGTAGCTACTCTGCATCTTCAGAATGTTGTTGTCTGGGGCGCTGATAAGATAGCTGACTTAACTGGTCACTCAGAAAGATAGGTAGCAGAGAACTTTGGTCTTCAGACCCAGTCCTCTTGACTTCAAGGTTTGTTGGAGTCAGAATGCCTCAAAATAATTTTATTTAAATAATGCTTGCTTATAATAGAGACAAGCAGAATATCTTGCTATCAGAATAACATGTTACTTCTTTTTTTGTTTGTTTTGCTGTTGAAGAGAAACATAGGCCTGAGATATAATGCAAGGTGTAGAATTTGTGTGTTTGTGCACATCTTTATCTTCAGCAAATTTTTTTTTTTTTACTTAAGATCTGAACATGTGTGCTGGTAATTTTCTTTAAGTAAAAGATTTAATGGAAATCACTTGTGAAGACCTGATTGAGTCAGAGCTGGACAGCTTTACAGTTACCCTGCACTGTTCCCTTTTCTAAAAATGACATGCTGGAAATATTCTATTTGAAAAAATTTTTCACCTGACTGGTATTTCTGGAGGAGGATTTGTGGGTTTCAAAGGCTTCTCTGTAAGGTATGAGCCATGAGTGGGGAACCTGAGGCCTCAAAGCCACCTCTAAGGACCTTATAGGTCCTTAGAGGTGGCTTTTTGGCTGAGCTCAAGTTTTAAAGAACAAATCCTTTTATTAAGAGGAATTGTTCTGTGAAGTTTATATTCAGTCAGAGGGCTGTACCTAAGGACCTAGAAGGCCACATGTGACTTGAGGCTGTAGTTTCCCTACTCCCGGAAGCTATTTGTTAGGTAAGATTAAGGAAATCCTGATCTGTAAATAAAACAGGTATTTCAGGATACTGCCAGTGAATTGGAGCAGTTACCTGTTCTCATTTTGGGCAGTCTTTTTGGTAGAATCAAGAGTCAATTATCTTAGTTTTCACTATTCTTTATATATGTAATGCATATTGTATTTGACAGTTTACAAAAAACTTTCTCACAATTTTTTTAGAGACTGATTTTTTTGTTGTAGAATAGATTTGTAATCTTTGAGGATTATACGTTGTAGAGTTTATAAGAATTCATTCCCAAGTTTCACTTCCTCACCAAATATTACTATAATTCCTGTAAAAATATTTTATTTGGTAGGTTGTGAATACTATATAATCAGCAGGATGCTAGAGACTAAAGTTAGAAGAAAGACATTCTAGTGTAATTTTATGTACATATTTTCATGTAGTGATTGAAGAATATTTGTGTCTTAAATATGAGAAGTGATATGATGATAAATCTTGGGATTTATGTATGTAACTTTATGTCTTAACACTACGAGGTATGACCTAATATGGTAAATGAAATGTTTTCTCAAATATTTTCACAGGAATGTACCCCACAGATCAATCTGAATATAATAATTTGAAGAGTGCTATAGAAAAACTGACACTAAATGATTCCAGTGTAACAGTACATCGGGATAGTAGCCTTGCCTTGGGTGCTGGTTGGAGGTGAAATTCATTATCCATTTATTTTTATTCATAATTTTAATTGGTTAAGCATTTATTAATCATTTATTATGTGCCTTGAGCTATGTGAAGGAGGAAGTGCTAGGAATACAAAGGCAAAAGATACCTTGCACTTAAGGAACTTATGTTCCTTATAACTTATAAGAAGAGGTGATATATACACATAAAATATACATAATAATACATCAGAAACAGCTTCCTATAGAAGGTGTCTTCTAATCTGACCTTTTGAAAGAAACTTGGGATTTTTGGAGACAGCAGTGTACATTTCTTTCCCACACATGGTTGATAAACTGCAGAGATAGGGAATTAGGAGATGGAATATTCTGTGTGAGAGACAGCAAGAAGGCCACTTGGGCTATACTGAAGATTAGGTAAAGGAGGGTGATTTGTAAAAAGCTGGAAAGTTGGGTTCAAGCCATTTTGTAAAATGCCTTAAATGCCAAATTCAGGGGTTTATATTTGATTCTGTGTCATAGGGAGCCATTAGAGTTTTTGTGACTCATAACACATGTTATAGTGTTAGGTTAACACATAACAAGTGACAACATAACACATACTTGCTTTAGGAATACCTCTGACATTCCTAAATGGATTGGATTAGATGGATTGGAGAGGGAAGAAACTGGAAGCAGAGAGATTAATTACAAGTCTATAGTCTAAGGAGGGTGAAAAGGATATGAAACTAAAGTGGTGTCCACATGAGTGGAGATAAGGGGATGGAAGATTTGGCAATTGATTGGATATGTGGGATAAGTTGTATATATTGATTGCTTTTTAAAGACATTGTTTTAAAGTAATATTATTCAAAACAAATGTTAAGGCATATACAGTTGGAGTGACATAATTTTATTTTGATTTTTTTTTTCCAGGTTGGGGTTTCTTGGTCTTCTACATATGGAGGTTTTTAATCAACGATTGGAACAAGAATATAATGCTTCTGTTATTTTGACCACACCTACTGTCCCTTATAAAGCTGTTCTTTCATCAGCAAAGTTAATAAAGGTACATAAAATTTATAATCTTGAAATTAATAGTACATCTCTAACCCTGTATTCTGCATTGTGATAGTTGGAGATGTAAAGTCAATTTTGACTAGTAAAATTAATAATTTTTTTGGCCAACATTTATTATTTTTGTAAAAAATGGAAAACATGACAGAAAACGATAATTTTCAAAGTCAACAGTATAGGCAGTAACTTCCTTCTGAATTACAGTCTTTTTCTTTTGAGCAAATTTTACCTTGAAGTCCATAAATATAGTAAAGCTCTATATTTGCCTTGAATGCTAGCAGTGGCTGCATAACTGGCCTCCAAATCAGGAAGAGTTTGATTCAATGATAACTAGTAAATATATTACCATGGTTGATTTAAGTTCTCAAGAGATCAGGCCTCTTGCTCAGATTGTAACACAGACAGATTATTTATTTGCATTGATAGAGGATGTATCCAAAACAGCAGTTGAGTTGTCATCAAGCATTTATTGTCTGCTTATGTGCCAATTGCTTGGGATATAAATATGCCACAACTTTAAGGAGCTTACATTCCAAAGAGGGGTAACTGCATATTTACAGAAGAGTAAATACAGGTAAATAAAAGATGCTTTTGGATATGATGTACTTAACTAGGAAAATCAGGAGAGGCCTCTTGCCAGTGGTATTATTTGACCTTATCATTGAAGGAAGCTAGGGTTCAAGAGGTAAAAAGGGGGATAATGTTCCAGGGACCAGGGACAGCTTGTACAAAGAAGAGATAGGATATATAATATGTATAGGGAGTGGCAAGTAGCCCAATTTGATGAGGATTTCGAGTATTTGAGAAGGGTAGTGTATATATGAGAAAGAGAGTGTAATCAGTCTGAAAAAAGTAAGCCCAAGCCAGATTGTAAAAGGGTTTTATGTGCCAAACAATGTAGTTAATATTTTGTGTTAGAACTACAGGTAGCAACTGAAGGTTATAGATTTTAAAATACACTAATTCACATTAATTAAATTATACATCTGGACTGGAGGGAAATAAACAAAATACATACGTCTTGCTATTGAAGTTAAATTAAGTTGAGAATGATCTACATGAATATTGTAGGGGGCAAATTAAATTTTATATTACAATACACTTTTCATTTTTTATACATAGAAGGCATGAGTAGTGTATGGTACTTTTAAAATATTTGTGGACAAAAATGTGTGTTTATCGATAATAAGTTATCAACTTAAATGATCATAAATTTGGAATTTAGTGTTGAGTAATAAGCAAAGTACAACTGATACTTCAGGAATCATAAGATCATGGCTTTATGAGTGGAAGAGACTTCACCAATCCTCTAAATCTATCTCTGCCTTTGATGGGTGAGAAAACTGTCCTATAGAAGTTAAATTATTGTCTCAGTGTCACAAAAGTAATAAGTAAATTGCAGACTGGGATTCAAGTCTAGCATTCATTTTATTCCAAGTTATTTCTGATCCTAGTAAAGAATGCAAAATTTTGAGAAATAAACAGATTATGAGATTACTTTGGAAATGCTTTAACAATCATTGATTTTTCCCATTTTCAGGAATATAGAGAAAAGGAAATTACAATTATCAATCCTGCCCAATTTCCGGATAAGTCAAAAGTAGCAGAATATTTGGAGCCAGTTGTTTTGGGTACCATTATAACACCGGATGAATACACTGGAAAAATAATGACACTTTGCCTGGTATACACATAATACAATTAAATGCTTAATTCTTTATTACTTCACCCAATTTCCTGCCTCACTCTAAAATAGCACTGTATCGCTTTAAATTAAATATGAAGTATGTTCATATTTTTTTAAATACTCATTCAAAATAAATGTTTTTATTTACCATACAAAATTATATATGATTTGCTCATAAATTTGCTTTGAAGCAAATGTAGCATAAAATATTAGAAACCTTGTTCTCATAGTTCTTGTGACTGTTATTGTTCAGGTGGTGTAACATAATGGAGAAAGCACTGTACTTGGAAGACTTGGGTTTGAATCTCACTTCTTTGATGTTTACTATGTGATCTGAGGAAATCATTTAACTTTTTTGGGTCTGAGTTCCCTCATCTATAAAATGAGATGTGTGTATAAAATGTAATACTCTTATTTCATAGAGTTGTGGGGTTCAACTGCTTTTATAAATGTAACATTCTTTGTAAAACTTAAAATGCTTTGTAAATGTCAGTACTTACTGGGTATAACTGCAAGTGTTTTTTGTTATTTAAACTTTACTGATAGGATTTTAGTAAAGTCACTCTTCTAGGGATGACAGTGAGTGGCAAGAGTGAAAGCCTGTAGTATTGAGTACAGCAAGTAACTTGACCATAATGATTTTGGAGGTATGAGTGAGGTCGGTTATCTTCATTCTGCAAATGATATAAAGGCTGATGTTACCCTTCACACTAGAATCAAAAACTTAATGAGAGGTACACAGGCATATAAGAATTAGAAAAAAACGACAGTAAACTTGTGACTTCTGTAATAAGCAGAAATGAGGAAAATAAATTTTAGAAATGGAAGTGCAAGGTATTAAGGCCACATGGAATATGGCGAGATTAAACCTATATATTCGTTTTAGTGAAGATGAGTCTCATTGAACAGTAGAGACCCAGCCAGGGTAAAGGCAAGATTAAAATAAAATGACAATTCTCACCAAAGCCAAAAGAAGATGGGAAACTTATTCATAGTAAATTGTTTACATTCTCTACTCTCCCCTAGTTTTCTAATAAAGTTCTTGAAAAATTTAAACCTTTTATATTAGTATATTCAGATAAGAGTGCTGAGCTGGGTGACAGCAGATAAAGTACTGGACTTAAGTCAGGTCAGGAAGACCTAAATTTGAATTCTGTAAGAAACTTAAAACCCATGACTATGGACAAGTAATTTAACTTCTCTGTGCCCTAGTTTCCATACATGTAAAACAAGAGGATTGAACTAATTGGCCTATATGTCTCCTTCTAACTCTAAATATGTAATCTTACGACCTTCAGAAACACCTGGATTTAAAATCTTATCTTCATGCTTTTACTAGCTGTTACTGGGCAAGGGCTTTTACTAGCTGTTACTGGGCAAGGCACTTATCCTGTTTGAACTATTTCTGAATCGAAAATGTAAAAAGGAGTAGCACCTTATCTCCCCAAGTTCTGAAGTGTAAAGCACTTTCTAAACTTTCTGAATAATTATCATTATTCTTAAATATATTTTTATTTCATTAAACATTTCCCAATTATATTTTTAAAAGTATTTAACATTCATTTAAAAAAAATAGTTCCAAATTCTCTCCCTCACCCACCCCTTGAGAGGGCAAGCAATATGATACCAATTATATATGTGAAATTGTGCGAAACATTTCCATACGAAGGAAAAGAAAACAGCAACAACAAAGAAAAAGTGAAGTGAAAAAAGTACATACTTTGGTCTGCCCTTTAAGTTCACCAGTTCTCTTTGGAGGTGGAAATTGCTTAGATCATTATATTGATCAGTAGTTAAGTCTTTCACAGTTGGAGCATCATTACAAAATTGCTGTTACTGTGTATAACGTTCTCCTGCCCAGTTCTCTTTGCATCAGTTCATAGAAGATTTCCCAGGTTTTTCTGAAACCAGTCATGCTCATCATTTCTCATAGCACAGAAGTATTCCATTATATCATATACCACAACTTGTTTATCCATTCCTCAATCAATGGGCATCCCCTCAATTTCCCAGTCTTTCCTACTATTAAAAGAATTGCTATAAAGATTTTTGTACCAGTAGGTCATCTTCACTTGTCTTTGAGTCTTTGGACTCAAAGATTCAGACCTAGTTGTGATTTTACTGCATCACTGGGTATGTAGAGTTGTAAAGTCTTTGGGCAGTTCTAAATTTTTCTCCAGAATGATTGGATTAGTTTACAACTCCAGCAGTGCATTAGGTGCACTATTTTTCCACATCCCCTATAGCATTTGTCCTTTACCTTTCCTGCCATCTTAGCCAATCTTTCTTTCTTAATAGAATTAAGAGGAGGGGTGATTTAGTCACATGTAGGCCAGGCTAGAGGGGATTCAGGCCCCTTGTACTTCAGAACTACATGGCTGTTTTTGAAGTTATTAAGATGCTAGTTGAATTTTTCTGCACACCAGGTTGGGTTTTTGTTGTTAACTAGAATTTTAAAGGGGATTTTAAGCAAAGTATTTACATATTTTTTTCAATCAATAGTAATCAATACCTTGAATGGATTGTGACTATATTTTATATTTTTTAGGCTCGAAGGGCAGTTCAAAAAAATATGGTATTTATTGATCAGAATCGAGTTATGCTTAAATACCTCTTCCCTTTGAATGAAATTGTGGTGGATTTTTATGATTCCTTGAAATCTCTTTCTTCTGGATATGCTAGGTAAGTATTTTTTGTGAGAAATACATTTACACATTTTCTGATAAGAGCATAATATTTATCCAAGGTATTTCTTATCAGGTGGTCTCCGTTTTCTGAAACACAGAATGAGAATCTATATTTTGATTTATAAAAATGTCAGAGTTTATACACCAACATTGCAGCTCTATCAGCTGCACCACCTGGCTGCCCCAATTAGAAAATGTATTTTTGTAGTATAGCTAGAAATAAAATAATTAAAATTTGAAAATTAAGGTTTATAAATATACAAGCAGTTCCTGCCCTAAAATTATGTAAAAAACCCCTGGAGGAGCATGATATAATAAAAAGTACCAGATTTAGAAAGATTTGAGTATGACACCTATCTCAGAAGAATTTAAAAGCTGTGTTACCTTAGGTAAATCACTTAAATCTTTAGAAACTTGGTTGCTGAAAACAGGGATAAACACCTTCATGATTTAGATATTCTATTATTTAGTGGTAGATGTGAACAACCAGCCAGCCTTTTGCCTGGAATTTAGAATACTAATTTTTTGGGTAGCAAGTCGAGTCTGTGAAGGGGCAAGGATTTTTTTAATGCTGAGTTCAAGCCTGTAAAATTTCTGGTAGAGATTTTCGCTCTTCTCTGCTGGGCAAAACAAATTATTACCCAGCTAAAGAGCTACTAAGGTGTTTCAAATTATGATTCATGGAAACATAGTTTACTGAAAATATACATGTGAAACAGTCTATGTTGTCAGGGAACTTATATTTTATCAGGGAGACAGCATGCATATCTGTCAAGTACAGAAAACTTAAATACAAGGTTATTTTTAATATTAGGAGCTGGGCTCTATGTAGAAGGTGGTGATTACCAGGAAGAAGAAATCCTGGAGATAAAATGACAATGGAAAGGAAACTGATTTAAAAGAAAAGCAACCTTGTATTGTTTAAACACAAAGCTAAACCTCTGAACTGGTGGAATCCAAAATCGTAACTTGGTCAGTGCATTTTAATCCATTGGAAATCCTGCCTCTGATCTGTTCTATATATGTGACCTAGAGTGAGCCATTTACCTTAGCTGGGTATGTTTCCTCATCTCTATAATGTGGAAGATGGACTTTGATCTCTTGGGTCCTTTTGTTTCTAGATCTGCATGATGAAAGGAAGTAACAGTTTTTTGGTTTACTCTTACCTCCAAAGATGAAAACTGCCTAAGAAATAGATGGCTATATACACTGCTGCATGCTAGATTTCCTTATACTTAGAAACTGTACTTAAAGTGTGTGTATGTGTAGATACTTTACATCATCTACACATTCTGATACAAAGTCCCCTGCCTTTACAGCCTGCCCCCAATCTGTTTTTTCAGCCTCATTGGATGTTATACTCCTATACTCTCTGATCCAGCCAAATTGGCCTTCTTGATTCTTAACACCTGACATTCTGTCTTATGTTTCTGTGGCACTGACAAGTTCCCATTCATGGGTGGGGTAGTAGTGTTAGGAATACTCATCCTCCTCACCTCCACCTCAGAATTTCTTCCCTTCCTTAAAGATAGAGTTCAAGGACTGTATTTTATATGAAGCCTTTCCAGGATCCCTCAGTTGATAGTACCTTCCCTCTCAAACTGTCACTCTTATGTAACTGGATAATTGTCATTATATATTTTGTATATATGTAGATATATATTTATCTCCCGAATTAGAATGTAAGCATTTTCCTAGCAAACATTGTTTATTTGTTGTATTCACGTCCTCAAGACTTAGCACAGTACCTGGCCAATAAGGGCTTAGTAAATACTCATTGTTGACCCATAGTCCCCCCTCTACAAAAATAAGGAAGAGCTTTTTATCATGCTTATCTTTGGGACCAGGTTTGGTTATGATAATTGTAGCATTGTTTTGTTTCATCCATTTACTTTGTTACTATAAAATATGCTGCTATAAACATTTTGTGTATGAAGCTTTTCTATCACTACTTAGCAAGACAATTACCCTATGTCTAACAATGAATCTTTGGATCAAGGGCTGTAGAATAGACATTTTAATCTCTTTCTTCTCATAGTTCTAAATGGTCATCCAGAATGGTTGTGTCTTTCCACACGACCCTTACCAACACCAACACTGACATCTTTTGTTAGAAATTCAATTTTTAAAAGTTCTTGTTACATATTTTTGTTTTGCCCTCTCTACCAAACTACTTTTAGACATTCAGTTATTCAGCCCTCAATTCTTCCAACATGGAGCCTCCCCTTCAGCTCTACGGACCAGTGTCTGATGTGGCCTTTATAGAAAGAAAACTAAGATGAGTGGAAGGTTTATCAGGATGACATTATTGGAGTAGCAAAGAAGGCCTAGCAGACAAAACAAGGAAGTCAAAGGGCCCGAATTAAGTCCTACCCAGGCTTCTGACTAACTGGCCTTCAGTTCCCTTCTCTATACAGTGAAATGTTGGAACCAAGTTCCCTCCTAGCTCTACACCTTATCCTGCAACAGCTTTTGAATTAAGTTCAGTGGAAGCGTTGTGTGTAGCCTAATAAAGTCCTGTGTACCCCGTACGTCTTAGAGTGCCCCTTTAGTCTAGAACTGCAGATTAAATAATATGAAGCCAAGTATTTCAATATTGTATTTTCCTGATTGTTTCTTGTTTGATTGAGAACAAGAAATGTTCATTAACCACATAATGTTTCCTCCATTAGTTTTGATTATGAAGATGCTGGATATCAGACTGCAGACCTTGTAAAAATGGATATTCTGTTAAATGGCAATCCTGTGGAAGAGTTGGTAACAGTTGTTCACAGGTAAGTTGCATCGGGCCTAGTTATCTGTAATTAAAAGAATCACTTTTCTAAGGTTTTTAGTATTACTGAAATTTCATTTTTTATAACTATGAAGGAGAATTGTCTTTGAAGAAATTGTATATTTGGGATATATCATAGAATCATAATTGTAAGAGATCAGAGTCCATGTAGTTTAATCTTAATTTGTACAGTAGATCCCTCTATAATACAGTCTGTGATTCACCCTTTGCTTGAAGACCATCAAGAGGAAAATCTGGTACCTAAACTAAACTTTCATCTTTCCCATTTTTACTTTTTGTACCCAAGTTTGTTGTCTGGAACAAAGCATGACAAGTATAATGCCTATTTTATATATCACATTTCTTTTCCACTACATACTAAATATCTTCCAATTCCTTTGGCTGAGTTTCAGTGGCATGATCTTCGATCCTTTACCTGTTGCTGAATGTTTTCTTAAATTGTCTTCGGCATTGAGCACAGTGTTCCAAATGTGATTTGATCAGGGAAGAGTACATGGTGGGACTGTCATCTTTACATTCCTAGATAGTTACATCTTTCTTGATTCAGTGTAGATAATGATACATGGACACTTTCAAGCTCTCTCTTAAGAATTTTGGAATTGTTTGTGTGACATGGGAGACATTGGCACAGGACCACTCATCATGGCATGCCCACATTAGAGAAGGTGCTGTGCTGTATGGAGGTCTATGAGAAACAGCTCAAAGGAAACAGAATACTCAGATTTGCAGAATCTACCCCAAATGTTCACTTGGAATTTTGTGCCTGACTTGTGGTACAGCATTCCAGGCTCATATTGGTTTGATCAGCCACAGTCAGATATACTAAAACTTGACTCTAGCATAGTGATGTCACGTTGGTCCTCTTTGAGAACAACCAAGCTTTATTTCTACGTTTTCCCCAAACAACTTGGAGAAACTAATGATGGAAAATTAGGATGCTTAGATCAATAGTTAGAGCAGTTTTGTGTTTAAACAAAGCAGGTTTTTAGAAAGAATTAAAATTGTAGCATGAAGTATTTAGGTTTGAAATTTAAGTTATTATGAAGCTTGTTTTAAAAAGTAATTCTTGATATATTCAAATCTGATTTTTATCTAGCTTAGGGGGTCTTTTTGAATTTATTGTTTATTTTTAATAAGTGTTTTCTTAAATTTTGATTTCCAAATTTTCTCCCTCTTCCAACCCTCCCCCACTCTAGAGGGCAAGTAATATGTCAATTAAACGTGTGATGTGTAATCATCACATATCAGATTGCTTGCTGTCTTGGGGAGGGGGAAGGAGGGAGGAAGGGAGAAAAAAATTGTAGAATTCAAAATCTTACAAAGTGAATATTGAAAATTATCTTTACATGTAATTGGAAAGAAATTGGGCGGAAAAAATGTGAAATCATTTAAAATATTAGTCATGTTGCTCCTCCTCCAAAAAAAGGACAAGAAGAGGGTGGAGTTAACTTGTTGCACTTTGCAGTCAGAATACATCAGTTTTCTGGAGGTGAACAGCATCAGGAGTCCTTCAGAATTGTCTTGAGTCATTGTCTTGATCAGAATAATTAAGTCTTTCACAGGTGGTCATTATTATGTTATTGTTACTGTGTAAAATCTCCTGGTTTTTCTGAAACCATCCCATTGTCATTTCTTATATTACAGTAGTATTTCATCACAATCATATATGACAACTTATTTATTCCCTAATTGATGGGTATCATCTCCTTTTTCCAATTCTTTGCCACCACAAAAAGAGTTGTTACATAATTTTGTACAGACAGGTCTTTTCCCCTTTTCTTTGATTTCTTTGGGATACGGGCCTAATAGTGGTATTTCTGGGTCAAAGGATATGCACAATGTTATAACCCTTTGAGCATGGTTCCAAATAGTTTTCCAGAATGATCGGACCAGTTCACAATTCTTCCAACAGTGCATTAGTGTCCCTATTTTTCCCATCCACTCCATTATTTAGCCTTTTGCTCTTTCTGTCATGTTAGTTAATCTGATGGCGTCTTTCAAGTTCTTTTAATTTACATTTTTCCAGTCAGTAGCAATTTAGAACATTTTTTTCATGATTATAAATAGCTTTGATTTCCTTTTCTAAAAAGTACTTGTTCATATCTTTTGACCATTTATTAATTGGGGAATGACCTGTATTCTTATAAATTTGATTTTCCTCTATCAAAGAAACTTATTATAAAAAATTTTTTTATATTCTTTTTTTACTTTTGCTAATTTTACTTTGTCTGAAATCTTGATTGTTTTCCCTGCCTTATTTACCTCAGCTGAGGTAAATAGTAGGTCCTACTTCAATTCTTTTCTTTAACTCTGTGTGTCTTTTCTGTTTCTTGTAAACTTATTGTTGGATTCTGATTTCTAATCCATTTTACAATTCACTTCTAGGGTGAGTTCATTCCATTCACGTTCACAGTTATTATCAGTAACTGTATATTTCTCCATCCTACTTTCTTCTGTTTATACTTCTTTGCATGCATGCAACCCAGGTCATAGGGTTGTTCCTCACTGGAAGCAGCAGTGGGACTCCAGTCCCCTTGGTGTCTGAGCAGCCTTTTAAGGATCATACTGCTCACCTCCTGGTATGACGAAGGGGGCTAGAAAAGGTGTCCTAAACGTTGTCTTCTTACCCAACCCTGACCTGATTACCATGATAGGCTATGTGGTCAAAACAAAAAAATGTATAAAAACATGTGCAAAGCACATGGAACATATGCACACTAATAGCACAAAGTCCAGTAGACCTGAAAGAAAAACTGCTCTTGTTGCAAGGGAACTCAACAGGTATCACATCCAAATAGCAGCCCTGAGTGAAACAAGGTTGACAAATGAAGGCCAGCTTACTGGAGTTGGAACTGGATACCTTTTTCTGGAGTGGGCGCAGTGAAGGGGGAGCGCTGTGAAGCTGCGTTGGGTTTTGCAATCAAAACTAATCTTATCAGCAAGCTATGGTATGCTGCCAAATGAGCGAATGACAGACTCTTGACAGTGCGATTGCCACTCACAGGAAAATGCCATGCCACCATCATCAGTGCCTATGCTCCTACCATGACAAACCCTGATGAAGTCAAAGAAAAATTTTATGAAGACCTAGTGACACTTATCGTCAATGTGCCAAAAGAATACAAGCTTATAATTCTGAGCAACTTCAATGCTAGAGTAGGCTCAGACTACCAGACTTGGTAGGGAGTCCTAGGGAGAAATGGAGTTGGAAACATCAGTAGCAATGGTCATTTACTGCTGAGGACTTGTGCATGGCATGACTTTCTCATCACCAGCACTGCCTTCTGTTTGCCTAAACGCAATAAAATTTCATGGATGCACCCTTGCTGCAAACATTGGCATCTAATAGACTGTGAGTGTATGGAGAAGAGACAGACAAGATGTGACAGTAACAAAGGCAATGGGTGGTACAGAGTGCTGGACTGATCATAGACTTACCCTTCCAAGCTAAATACTCACATTCATCAAAAGCACTGCCCCCAAGGAAAAATGACTACCAAACGAATTAATGTCAACAAATTAGAGCTCTTCTCCGAGTGTGACCAATTTGTTGCTAACATGGAGGGAAAGTTGAGCCAACACACAGTTGGCAACAGTGGAGCAGAAAAGGAGTGGGCAGCTTTCAGAGATTTGGTGTACAGTACTGCATTTGCTCATCTGGGACAGAACACTTGCAAACACCAAGACTGGTTTGATGAATATGATGGGGAAATTCAGAAGCTGCTAAATGAAACGAGAATTCCACAGGATTTACCAGCCAGGATAGTTTATCCACCTGTGAGAAGGCAGCATTTAATTCCATCAAAAGCAAAGTACAAGCAAAGCTTAGAGAGATGCAGGATTTCTGGCTCAGTAAGAATGCAGATGAAATTCAGCAATCCAAAGTGCTTTTTACGATTCCCTGAAAGCTATTTATGGACCAAAAACCTATGGTGCATCATACACACACTCAGTGCTGATGGAGCCACATTGATTAGTGATAAGGACATAATCCTAGAAAGATGGGCTGAATACTTCCATAGGGTCCCCACAGACCATAATCAATCAGTGCTGAGTCCATTGACCATTTACCTCAGGTTGAAGTCAATCCCTCCTTAACTGAATTTCCAACCGAAAAAGAGGTTTTGAGGGCCATTAGGCTCCTTTCATGTGGCAAAGCACCTGGTGCTGATTCTGTTCCAGCTGAGATTTACAAGGTAGGGGGAACCATTGCTCATGTAAAAGCTGACAGAAATTTTCTAGGTTATGTGGCAAAAGGAGGTTATCCCCTAGGAGTTCAAGGATGCCTCCATTGTTCATCTCTATAAAGGTAAAGGGAATAGATTGTCCCGCTACAATCATGGGGAGGTGGGGAGGGTCTTTCTTAGTCGCTGCTGGCAAAATTCATGACAGAATCCTCCTTAATAGGCTGATCCTTCACCTGGAACGTTGTCGTATGCCTGAGAGCCAGTGTGACTTCAGAAAGGGCTGTGGGACAGTCGATAAGGTGTTTGCTGCCTGACAACTCCAGGAGAAATGCCAGGAAGCAGAACAGAGGTCTGTACCCATTTGTAGATCTGACCAAGGCCTTTGACACTGTTAGTCGTGAGGACTTAGGAAAATTGTGTCAAAATTTGGTTGATTAGAGAAGTTTATCAGTATTGTTCATCAGTTTCATGATGGCATGTTTGCCCGAGTTCTGGATAATGGACAATGCTCTCATGTCTTCCCAGCCACCAGTGGAGTGAAACAGGGGTGTGTGCTTGTTCCCATGCTTTTTATCATGATATTTTTAGCCATGTTGACATATATTTTCAAGGAGGATGAACAAGGCTTTAAGGTCAAGTACTGTACTGATGATAAGTTCTTCAGTTTGAAAAGGCTGCAAGCCAAGACCAAAGTGGAGGGAGTATTGGTGCATGATTTTATGTTTGCAGATGATTGTGTACTCAGTGCAGCCTCTGAAACTGAGATGTAACAAACTATGGATCAATTCTCTGCTGCCTGTGCTAATTTTGACCTAATAATTAACACCAAGAAAATACAGGTGCTCCATCAGCCACCACCACACCATCCATACGTGGAACCATCAATTACAACAAATGGAGATGTTTTGAATGCTGTGCATAGGTTCACTTACCTTGGTAGTGTACTTTCCAGGGATGTACACATTAATAATAAGGTTGATACATGCATTACCAAAGCTAGCTCAGTGTTTTGCAGGCTCCAAAGAAAAGTTTAGGAGAGAAGAGGTATTAGACTGATACCAGACTGAAGGTTTACAGACCTATTGTGCTGACCTCGTTGTTATATGCTTGTGAAACATGAACAGTCTACCAGCGCCATGCCAGGAAACTAAATCGCTTCCCTTTGAACTGTCTTAGGAAGATTCTGAGGATCACCTGGCAGGATAAGGTACCAAACACTTAAGTCCTTGCTGGAGCTGAATTGCCAAGTATTCAAACTATATTTCAGAGGGCGCAACTCCGAAGGGCTTGCAGCTTTGTTAGCATGCAAAACATATGTTTGCCGAAAAGACTGTTTTATGGAGAACTTGCATGGGGCAGGTGATCACATGGTAGCCAGAAGAATCGCTACAAGGACACTCTCAAGGTCTCTCTCAAGAACTTTGGATTTGACTCTGCAACATCATGGGAGACATTGGCACAGGACTGCTCAGCATGGCATGCCCACATCAGAAAGGATGCTGTGCTTTTTGAGCAAAGCAGAACTGAGACAGTACAAAGTAAATGTAGGATGTGCAGATTTGGAGTAACCACCTCAAATCCAAATACTCATGTGCACTCTCTGTGCCCAGCCTGTGGTAGAGCATTCCAAGCTTGTATTGGTCTAATCAGTCACAGTCGGACACACTGAAATTTCACTTTATCAAGGTGATGTCATTTTGGTCCTCTTCAAAGAAGGACAACAACCATGATTTCTCTTTTTACCCTGACCCTCCTCAGGTCTGTTTGCTTCTGACTACTGCTTTTTTTTCTTTATCACCTCCTTCTTTCTTCTCCTCTTATCCTTTTCCCCTCCCACTTGCTTGTTGGGAAAGATAGACTTGGAGTGTGTGTGTGTATTTTCTTCTTTAAACTAATTCAGATAGGTGTGAGGTTCAAGAGTTGTACACTCCCCCACCCCCTATTTTCCTCTCCACTGTTAAAAGCTCTTCCTTTCATCCCTCTTTTGTGTGAGATAATTTTCCCATTCTTCCTTTCCCTTCTCCTTCTCCAGTGCATTTTTTTCACCTCTTCTTATGTTTTATATTATCCCACCATAGCCGACTCATGCCTGTCTCCTATACCTTTATAGAAATTTCTAATTTCCCTAATAATTATAAAGTTCTTACGGGTTAAATGTATCCCTTATGATTTCTCTTTCATGTTTTCATGTTCTTTTCATTGCTTCTTTTATGGTTGAATCTTGTATTTGGCAGTCAGATTTTCTGTTTATTTATGGTCTCTTCCATTCGGAATGCTTTAATGTTTTGTTTCATTAAATGTCTACTATTCTCTTGAAAGAGTATGCTCATTTTTACTGGTTAGCTTATTCTTGGCTATAATCCTAGTTCCTTTGCCTTCCTGTCTGCTTGTCAGTATTTTCTTCTTGGTCTGGGAGCTCTGGGATTTGGAATACTCCTGTGAGTTCTCATTTTTGGATTTCCTTTGTGAAGTGATTGATAAGAGTCTTTCAATTTCTGTTTTACAACGTGGTTCTAAGATATCAGGATAGTTTTCCTGTAAAATTTCTTGAAATCTGATATCTAGTCTCCTATTTTGTTCATGGCTTAGGTAAAAATAGTTCTTAAAATCTCTCTCCTTGTTATGTCTTCCAGATTAGTTTTTCCAGTCAGGTCCAGTGACTGAACTCTGATAATTCTGGAGGAAATCTAATGCCCACAAATTTTTGTACCATTTGAACATTTTTTTTTAAGGTGTTGCAGTATTTTTTGTGCCTCTTACCAAGCTGTTTATTCTCTTTCCATGTCTTTTAATAATTCGCTCACTTCTTTCACAGGCATTCCTGTGAACCTCCCAAGTTGTCTTCATCTTGAAAAAAGTCTTATCCGGCTCTCTGTTGACTATACTACTGCAGAATTCCATTTGATGTGTTATTTTAAAGCTATTTGGAGGGGAAAGTTGGGAGAGTTCATCTGGGTTGCTGCCTCTCTACCCTGCCATCTTGGGCTCCCTCCAGTTGTTCTACACTCATGTTCAAATAAAATAAATCACAATTGCAGTTATATTGAGAATACTTATGGCTATCCAGATTTCCTGTTCTTATTGCCTAAAATATTATTTCAGATATTTTTATTTCAAATATGTAACTCTAATATGCCCTTACTCTTTCAGAGAAAAAGCACATCGTGTTGGAAAAACTATATGTGAACGCCTGAAAGATACAATTCCTAGACAACTATTTGAAATAGCTATTCAGGCAGCTATTGGAAGTAAAATCATTGCCAGAGAAACGTGAGTTTAAAGTAATAAAGCTATCTCTAGGCTTATTCAGATAAAAAAAATGGCTTGTTAGTGTACATATGTATGGGGGAGTTTCTTAAATAAAATTATTGAATATAAGTGTTATATTCACTCCGTTACGACCTGTATTTTTTAAAAAATCAGGGTGATGCATATTTTTTGGGAAACTTTTTTTAGAATACAGTGTCATTTTTTTAGAGCTCCACCGTTATGTGTTGGTACTTTTTAAATACTAAGGTTCATTCCAAATAGGTTATTAAAATAAAAACTTGGGCTGCCTAAAGCAGCTAAACATTTCCTATTTAAACATAGTTCTGTTAATGTGGTTGAATGAATACCTTTGAGCAAAACACATTTCCACAAGGACTATGTCCAAAAGATTTCTATTAGTTTGAGTTTGAATTAGTTGGTTTGAGTTAAAATGTATCCTAAATCCCAGGCTCTCACATAGGTACTTGAAGTAAGAGTACAGCCTATGACTGTGACTAGTTAATTCTTAATTCTTTTATGAGGATTATGAGAAATATTGTGTCCAGAAGTCTTTATCTCATTAATGTAATGTCATCAAGTTAAGTAGCTCAGTTAAGAACAAAAATGTTTCTTTTCTTAGTTCCATGTTTTGGTTAAGTTTTAAGATTTTCTTGTCATTTGCAAAATTACTATATTGAATTAGACGCAAATTTTAAATAATGGAAAAAGCATTTAGACTTGGATTCAGGATCGTGTTCAAGTTCCTTTACCAGCTTACATCAGTGTCCTTTTATGATCATTGGTAAAATGAGGGGTGCTCTTTTAAATCTACATGTTTAGCATCCAATTAAATCATTTGTAACAAATGTAAATTTGTACCCGAAGTATTAAATGTTAATACAAAATATTTCCTTTTACAGTGTGAAAGCTTACCGAAAAAATGTCTTGGCAAAATGTGTATGTATCATATTTTGTTTTTGTTATAAAATCTCTGGAAGACTTTTTTTTATGGGTAATTAAGATTTTAGGAGTTTGAAAACAAAAAGTCTAGGTTGTCGAAAGGATTTTCCTGATGACAGTGCATGCAGTATCTAAGATAAGTAAAACAAAATATTGAAATCATTAAAACATTGGCAGGTCTCTTGTTAAGAACCTCTGCTCTAGGATAAAATAGCAACCCCATTATTTAGCTCCTGTAGCCCTGTACAACCTATCTTTCCAACCACATTGACTGTTACCCCTTCCTAAAGTCTTTTGTTTCTCACATAATACACTCCACTTTTAGTCTCTTTGCCTTTGCACTGTCATTTCATACATCTCTCCTTAACTTTGCTTCATAGTGTCAATCATTTAATAAAACATTAAATACCTACTATGTGTCAGGTACTAAAGAAATGCCTGGGGATAGGTATCACCACAAAAATAACACTCTTCCCTGCGGAAGGAAACGACATGGAAAGAGGGAGAATGTAGAGAGGAAGAAAGAAGGATGGCCTAGGTCACTCCCCAAAATGGAGGTCTGGAGGTCCTGGAAGGAACGCGTGGATAGGGAGGTGTGGCACAGGTTGCAAGATGAAAAGGTAGCTATGGTATAGTGGCCAAGTGTCAAGAGTCAAAAGCAAACCAGAGGGGGGAAGGATGGTTGGCCTGTGTGCCTCCCCAAAAATAGAGACCATCCCACTCCCCCCAAAAAACTTGCCAAAGGGAGGGGAGCTACTGAAACAGAAGTGTATTCCAAGGTAAACAGTATCCCTCTATGCCTTTAAGATATAAATCAAGCACCTTCCTCTGCATGAAATCTTCCTAATTACCCCAAACCTAGTACCCTCTATCTCAAACTATCCTGATAAACGTATTTGTTGACTCTATGGTAACTACATAAGTTTCTTGCAAGGAGGGATTGTTTGTGTTTCTAGTACTTACAGAGGTACAATGTAGCCTACTGGATTTAGCTGTTAGGTCAGGGGTGGGCAGTCTTTGTCCCTGAACGCCACATGTGGCCCTTTAGGTCCTCAAGTGTGGTCCTTTGAATTCAAACTTCACAGAACATCCCATTAATAAAAGCATTTGGATTTGTCAAAAGACTGTGCCCAAGGACCTAGGTGGTTACATGTGGTGTAGGGGCCACAGGTTCGCCACCCCTAACCTAGGTTCAAAGTCCCACCACAGACTGGCTGCATTACTGTGGGCTAAGATAAGATCATACAAGCTACAAAACAGTTGCCTCTATGAATTCCCCTGAGACACGAGTGAAATTATATAGATTAGAACAACAAAAATTGCTTTAATTTACCTGTATTTGTATAGTTTCTTTTCATGCTACAGCACTGTCTTTAAGGAAAGAGTTTGGCAGATGAATGAAAAAATGCTTATTCTATGAAAAGCTCTGTTTTCAGTACTAGAGATTCAAATAGAAAGAGACAGTTCCTGTTGTCAAGAAGCTCTCATTGTGACAAAGAACATTTCAGCTGCAAATGGAAAGGTTAGAATATTTAAGGCATTTGGATAATTTATTTTCTTCAGCATCATTTTGATTAAGACTATTATTTCCATTGGTAGCTAAACTTCAGGGAAGTCTTCAAGGATGCAGGGGACTGCAGTAGCAGTTGCCAAGTACCATCTCCACAGTTTGCTCCCCTGGATGACAGCAGTGGAGCCTTGGACATTGTTGTTATTCCTAAACACTTGGAGCACAAGAGCTTTGGATAGCAAAAGTTATTTTCTTAATAAAAGGGCCAGTTAACAATGCTTTGTTGATCATAGAAAGATTGTGAACCATATAGACTCAGCTGCTTAGCAACAAGTTAAGTAGATAATTTTGTTAGATGATGTAACATAATTAGCTTTTGAATTTCCATTTACTGGGGAGGACAAAGGGAATCCAGGGAATCCCCATGATGTAGCTACTAAAAGAGTGTCAAACTCTAAGCCATTTGCATAGGATGCGTTTACTCAAAGGGAATTATATAGCGAATTAAGGCCGCTGTGGCTAAGGTGATAGATATCAAGGCTCAGCTATATAGTTAAACCTTTCTTAGGTTATAAGCTGTTTTTCCCCTCTAACTGGTGGTTTCGTTTTCCTCAGTATGGTGGAGACATCACTCGAAAGATGAAACTATTAAAACGACAAGCAGAAGGAAAGAAAAGAATGAGAAAAATTGGCAATATTGAAGTTCCAAAGGATGCTTTTATAAAAGTCTTGAAAAGACAACCTGATAAATGAATGTAAAATTTAATTATATTTGGTTTATTTTGAATTTTATGTAGGATACCTGTGTATATATGATTTTAACATCTGCTTTAAATAAAATTGATCTCACTTAAAAAGTCACTGTTTTTTTCCCTCCAATTTTTCTTTTATTTTATTGGTTTATTTCTAAGCCCATAGGATGTTAGATATGGTATTGAGAAAATGTAATTCTAGTTCATTCCTCTTTTTTTGGTGACGTATCCAAGGTCCTAAAAGTAATAATTGAAAGACAACAGATTTGAATCTTATTTTAATGTTGTGGGTTTTTCTTTTTCTTTTTTTTTCCCCATTATACTTAATACTTAAATCTTTAGAGCCTGGAGGGAAAAACAAGGCCTAGAACAACCTTCCTTGACATCTTTCTAAACCTGTCTAGCACTTAAAGAAAATACTTGTTTTTCTGTTACTGTTGGTGTCTCTCCCCTGTGCATCAATATATATTCCCATTATATTTAAAAATTGTAGTTATTTCTAAAACTATCATGTAAAGATTGGCTGAAGGTATTTTACTCACCAGATGGCTTTCTAATAGGTTGAGTAAACAATACAGTTTTCACTTTTTCCCCCAAGGAGAACATGAGCATAAACTAAATAGACTGAAACAAAGCATCTCAAAATAGTCTTCATTGTATTGGTGTAAAGGACCTGAAAAATAAATGCAAATTCACCAGGACCATGAAGAGTTTTAAGATTTATTACTTGGAATGTATCCAGAGCATATTTATTTTCAATCATTTTTGGAAGTAAAATTTGTAAAGGGTTATACATTACAAGCATAAAAGTTAAAAATAATCCTACTGTTTGAGCTCACATAGTAATAAATGATGCAAGTTAATATTGTAATGCAAAACAGATTATAGGTAATTCATTTTATGCATGCCTATCAATCCTTTTAGCCACACTGATTTATTATTAAAGTGATCATTGATTCAGTTTAACAATTTAAAAAATGTGTTTTTTGGGTATAAAGAGCCTAATTGCCAAGTTACATACTTAAAGCATGAACCTGAGTAAGTAAACGAAAAAGCACACTTAAAAGTGCTACGGCAGAAGCTGCAAAAAAAACACACATAAAAAGACACTTTTGTAAAGGAAGTATATAGGCACTGTCTTCTCATATCAAATTAGTTTCTTTTATAAACATAATTTAACAAGTAGCAAGATGCTTTTAAGGCAACCACGTGCAAAAGCTTGTGTGAAATACATAAAAAAATGTAAACACAGCTTTTCCCAAAGTAAGGTTTGTGCAACTATTATAGTTCATACTTTTAACAATTTACAGGCCAAAAGAATATTGAAAATAATTAAATAAATTTTAATAGTCAAAGAATAAGGATAAATGATTTACCAAATTCTTACTAAGTTATATTCTAAATTAGGCTGACTTAAATTTTTGATTTTCAGTGTCTACATTTTTAATGAACAACTTTGAAAGCTCTCTTCAAAACTTCATTGTGGAAACGGACTTAAGTTCTTATCACATGGAATGTTTAACAACATATAGGTACTGGACATTTAAATTACAATTACAGTCCTCCAAATTCTGTGTTTTATTTGGCACATTGCATAGCAGGAAATTTAGTTCACTACCTATAAAAATGTTGCTCTGTTCATTCAAGGAGAATTTCGCCTCAATCCTTCAGTTTTCTTCTTTCATACTGTACAGTGGATCCACAAGTTTATTGTGCACATGCATTAAACCTTAAAGGAGAAAAAGAAAGCACAGTTCTAGTTGTACTTGAGGTATCAAATGAGGTAATATGTGCAAAACTTCTTACCACAGTGCCTAGCTCATAGAAAGTATTATCCTTTCCCTTCCCATATCAGTAATTTTTACCCATTCAGTTTTAATAAAAAGAATACATTGCAACATCCAATTAATACAAATAATACTTTAAGTTTTATAGACTTCTTTTTCTTGCACAGTATTTCAGGAAGTCTATTAATTCAGGATTCAAACCTAGCATTGTAGATATGATTATATAAAAGAAATGCAGATGTGTCTTCCCTATCCTTAACATGAATTCATTTAGCAAAATTTATTAGACACTGCCAAACGCTAAGCCAGATGATAGGGAAGATAAAGCTTAGGTAAGAAAGCCCTTGTTATAATGAAACTTTCAGGTAGAAGGAAAAGTAAACACTGCAATTGTGTGGAGAATTGTGAAATCGGGTTGTAAAATGAAGTGTAGGGAGAAAGTCAACAACTAGGAATAGGGAAGATTTCTCTCTGGCGCTAGCCTTTGCATTGGGCTTTAAAGAGGGATGAAAACAGTTCAGAATGGTAGAGAAGATATTTTGGGGACAGGGAACAGTGCTGGAATAACCAGAAAAAACTGGGTGATGTGCTAGGCTGCAGGCAAAAAAAAAAGTTTGCACTTTATTAACCATTAGAAAGGTTTTTAAGCAAAGGAATGAATGCTATTTATTGCTAGATCTATATAAAAGAAAAATTAGTCTGAATATGGCAGTGTAGAAGCAGGGACCTACCAGACCTATCCCTCCAAGCTTCTCAAAAAATGTGTAGAAAATGACTCTAAACAAATTCTAGAGCAGCAGAAGTCACAAAAGGACAGACAAGCAAATTTCCAGCCCAAGGCAATCTTGGAGAACAACAGGAAGGACCTATCGCATCAGGCTGGGAGTGGAGCAGTTTGCGTGGGCCACTTCGGTGTGGACAGAGGTGGAATAGGCCTTAGGGTTATGAATCGAGGGCAGCTGTTGTGGTTTCCAGACTTCTCAACCCACAAAGGCCAAAGACTGCTTCGAAAGTCAGTGGGAAAGAAGTGTGGTCTGGGCCCAGCCCCAGGGCAGCAGCAGTCACTACTGCGTCAAAGGCTACTTCTGGAACCCTCCACCTAACAAAGAGCTCAAAAATCAAGTAATTGACTGGGCAAATGAGCAAATGGGGGGAAAAGAAACACTATAGATTCTTTCTCAGTGAATCATTGGTGATGAAGAAGATCAAAACATGCAATCAGAAGACAACAAAGCCAAAGCTCCTGCATCCAAAGCCTCCAAGAAAAATATGAATTGGTCTTAGGCCATGGAAGAGCTCAAAACGGATTTTGAAAATCAAGTAAGAGAAGTGGAAGAAAAATTGGGAAGAGAAATGAGAGTGATGCAAGAAAATCATGAAAAAGGAAACCTCCCAAAAAAGGCTAAAGAAAATAACATCTTTAAAATTAGACTAACCCAAATGGCAAAAAAGGTCCAAAAAATCCAATGAGAAGATGCCTTAAAAAGCAGAATGGGTCCAAAGGGAAAAGAGGTCTAAAAGCTCACTGAAGAAAATAATTCCTTAGAAATTAGAATGGAGCAAATGGAAGCTAAATGACTTTATAAGAACTCAAGAAATTATAAAATAAAACCAAAAGAATGAAAAAATAGAAGAAAATGTGAAGTATCTAACTGGAAAAACAACTGACCTGGAAAAAGAGATCATTTAAAAGTTATTGGTCTACCTGAAAACCATGATTAAAAAAAGAACCTAGACATCATCTTTCAAGAAATTATCAAAGAAAATTGCCCTGATATTCTACAGCAAGAAGGTAAAAATAGAAATGGAAAGAATCCAAGAATCCACCAAACACCTCCTGGAAGAGATCCCAAAAGGAAAAATCTTAGCGTATTGTAGCTGAAGTCCAGCGTTTGTTCCTAGGTCAAAGAGAAAATATTACAAGCAACCAGAAAAAAACAATTCACATATTGTGGAAACACAATCAAGATGACACAAGATTTAGCAGCTTCTGCACTAAGGGATCAGAGGGCTTGGAATATGACGTTCTAGAGGTCAAAGGAGAAAGAATTAAAACCAAGAATCACCTACCCAGCAAAACCGAGTATCATACTTCAGGGGAAAAAATGGAACTTCAATGAAATAAAGGACTTCCAAGCATTCTTGTTGAAAAGAGCAGAGCTGAATAGAAAATCTGACTTTCAAATACAAAAATTATGAGGAACATGAAAAGGTAAACAGGAAAGAGAAACTAAAAGGGACTTATTAAAGTTGAACTGTTTACATTCCTACATGGAAAGATATTTTTAACTAAACAGATTTCTCAATATTAGGATAGTTGAAGGAAATCTATGTATGTGGATATACATACATATATGTATATATGTGTGTGTATGTAAATGTATTAGAGACAGGGCACAAGGTGAGCTGAATATGAAAGGATGATATCTAAACAAGAAAATTAAGTGTTGAGAGGAATGTACTAGGAGAAAGAGAGAGACAGAATGTAGTAAATCATCTCGCATAAAGGAGGAAAGAAAGAGCTTTTAAAATGGAGGGGAAGAAGGGGAAGCTGAGAGAGAATAAATGAGCCTTCCTTTCATTGGATTTGGCTTCAGGAGGGAATAATATTCAATTGGGTATGGAAGTTTATCTTACCCCTACAGGAAAGCAGGGGAAGGCGATAAGAGAGGGGGAATAATAGAAGGGACAGCAAGTTGGGGGAAGGGTCATTGCAAGCAAACACTTTGGTAGAGGGACAGGTCAAGGGAGAGAAGAGAATAAATGGAGGGCAGGACAGGATAGAGGGAAATATAGTTAGTCTTTTACAACATGACTGTTACAGAAGTGTTTTGCATGATTACACCTGTATAACCTTGCTTGCTTTCTCAATGAAGGTGCATGGGAAGGAATGGAGAGAATATGGAACTCAAAGCTTTAAAAATGAATATTAAAATTTTTTTTTTACATGCAACTAGGAAATAAGATATATAGGCAATGGGGGATCAACATCTATCTTGCCCCACAGGAAAATAGAAGAGGATGGAGGGGTGGTGATAGAAGGGAGGGCATATTGGAGGAAAGGGTAATCAGAACACAAGCTGTCCTGAGGAGGCAGACAGGGAGAAAATTTGAAATTCAAAATTTAATGAAACTGAAAATGGTGAAAACTGAAAATAAAGAAATTTTTAAAAAGAAAGCTTATTCTAGTGACATGAAGGTTGGATTAGAAACTCAGATTACTGACAACCTTGTAAATTTGAAAACATGAAGTGTTTTTCTATCATTTGTATACCTCTTAAAAAAGATAGCTCTTTAAATGTAATAGTTTAAAGTAATTCAAACTGACCTGATTAATATCAACTTTACATTTTAATGAGGCAAATTTTAGTACTCTCTTAAATATATAGTGATTAGTACAATATGGCAACAGATGATTATAATTATAGTGCATGTTGCTGACATAAAATATTACAAGTTCTCCCACAGAATGTCTAAAAATACCTAATAATATATCCTAATTAATAAATTACTCAATTATTATTTATAACATCTAAATATTTAAAACTTTGGCAACAAGTATCTACATATCATACAAAATTACATTAATTCACTCATGAAAATTAAGTTCTTGGAGACCTAATACAATATTTTTGAATTTATAATAATTTAAGATAGTAACCTTTAGTCATGAAAAGGGGGCTTACTAAAATAAATTAATGACATGGTTAGAATTAAAAGTAAATATTTAAACACAAACAATAAAGCATTTTCAAATATGTTAGATACACCTGTTTGTTAATGAAAGTCAAAATAGGTATAATCAATTGGGACTCTGAGCCACAAAGGCCTAGAATTTGAACACATACTGACAGAGTGGTGCTGGGCATGTCACTTAACCTCAGAGTACTCCAGGCAACTCTTTTTAAGGCTGTAAATGACAGAAAAGGTACAGGCCTCCACTGGAAGAAAGTTTTCCTCACCTGCATTTTCTGTATCAAATTCAGGTCTAGACCCTATCCCTAGTTAGAGAGAAAAACTGAAATGGTAATTAGAAATAATTCTTAGCTAGTCATCAAAACAGGTCTCTTAAAGGTTAGGCATTATTTAGGCAAAACTATCATTTGACAGTTTATTTGGAATGAAAAAAAATTTAGCTTTAAAAAAATTGTAATTTTCACTGATTCAAATTTGTCCAATTATTCATAATTTTTTATTTTATGGTATTAAAAGTCAGATTCCTTTTAAAACAGAAATAGATGTGGGTGTGAGAGACAAATAACACTAACCCTTATTTTCTTTGTACAGATGTCAAAGTTATTTTCCTAATGCCTTGATAGGTATGATTATGTCACTTTCTTGCTCAGGAACCTTCAGTGTTTCTCTACTATCTACAGGACAAAAGATAAACTCCTTTGTCTGGTATTAATATAATTTACAGTGGAGGCAGCTTAGTGATCGTGAACAGATTGCTAATGTAGGAAGACCTCAGTTCAAATCTAAAAATAGACAATTTTTAGCATGTGATGCTAAGTAATTTACTTAACCTGTGTGCCTCAGTTACCTCTACAAAATAGGGATAAGCACAGCACTTACTTTACAGGTTGTAAGGATCAAATGAGATAGTATTTGTAAAGTGCTTTACAAACCTTAAAGTGGTTATATGTTTGAATGTATCCATATATACGTGTCTATACACGTTACAAATATATATATATATATATATATATATATATATATTATATACACACACACATAATGTGTATGTAGGTAGGTGTATAAAACACACAAAACTGTTCTTTTAATCAATGCAGATACTATCTCTACCTATACACATCACAATTTAGTCATGCCTCCCCATCTTTAGCAAATTTGTGCATTAGTTCCCATGTGATTTTCAGGTTGAAATATGTATTTATATAACTATATCTACATGTGTGTATTCATATTTACATATGTGTATATGTCTGCCAACACAGAGAGGACAATGAAATACACTGGATTTGAGACCATTCATAGGTGATTCATCCAACATGCTGGGTGGGCCAGTGAAGCACAAAGGAACGCTCACATTGTATCCTTTGCTCTCACTTTATGATCAGCCTATCTCCCTATGGTATGTCTCTTGTGCAACTAATTCCTAGTTACTAATTTGTTGCAACTTTTTTGTGCATATCACATATTCGTGGATAACCTTCAACTTAATTTTTAAAGATTTGGCATTCTGTGACTAACAAACTGAGCACTGGTGGGAAAATACTGATGTTAAAAGAATGGATTTTTAGAGACACACTTAGGACAAAAACTGCATGGTTTCCCATAGACAATCTAGCCTGCTCTTTCTACTGTTCAGTTTTGGAACCAGTTCATTTTCCAATGGCGCTGTCCAAAATATATTTACTGACAGACTTAGCTTATCTAATCACATATCTAGACAATAGACATTCTTCATATACTTAATCCACCCCCCTCATGTAATAATAGCTTAATTTTTGAGTGTTTCTTTACTTTATTTGGAAAAATTTAAAAAACAAGGATTACATAAATTTTTTGATAATTCAGACAGGAGCTTAATAGAGTTAACATTATCTCTGGGAAAAAAGTATTTGTCAAGGCAAATTAGTAATTTATGTCAGTATATTTAAATATATATGTGTGTATACATGTATACACACATATATATATATATACACACACATATAAATATAAAATGCTTAAACTACATAAGAGAACTATTGGAAATAATTTCAAATATTTTGAAATATATGAGAAGTACCTATGTCTAATTCCAGCCATGACTACATTTCCTCTTTACTTCACTTTCTCTTTTTAAAGGCTGATTCCAATGCCTGGGTAGGTTTCCCTTCACCCATACCTGGGAAATCTCTCTCTTCTTCCCAAGCTGAACTCTGAAGTTCTCACTTCCATCTTCCATGAAAATTTCCCTGACTCCCCCCTTGCTCAAAATATTTAATGAACTGAAATGAATTTTCTCCTTTTGTGGAAATCTGGATCAAAGTTGGAAGATACAGACTGCAGTATAGATGTGCTCCCTGTACATAGTGGATGAAGGATTCTACAAACCAATCACAAAAAGTTACCTCTTTGTAAGTACTTCGTTTTGAAAATGTCTGCTATATACCTGCATTTAAGTACAGCACATTTAGCTGTTCCTTGTAAACAACTGAACAGATTTTAAGTAGGTAAAATTTTCATGAGAATTAAAATCTGAATTCATCAAGTGTACTCAATTCATTTGTTAAAATAAGACCGAAGTCTTTAAAATGTGCTAATAAAAACTTCAGCAACCTCTAGTCAAGCAATAGCATATTCTATTTCTAACAAGCATTTATTAAGTGGCATTGGAAACAGATTTATGGAGGAAGACAATCCCTCTTGAGGATCTTACATTCTAAAAGAAAACACATATTTAAGTATGTAGAAAATGCATGCAAAAAGAATAAATATAAAAAAATGCCAAGTAATTACATATAAGGTGGCTTGAGAAAGAAGGCACAGTTGGGAGAATCAGAAAAAAAGTTTCATCTAGAAAGTGGTGCTTAAGCTGTCTCCAGAAAGATGAAAGGGATCTAAGAGACACAGGTGAGGAGGGATTTAATTCAGAGAGTTGTGGGAGAGGAGACACAGAATGGACACAGAGTGGAGGGAGAACTGAAAATGCAAAAAAAAAAAAAATAAAAGGTTGGGGGCAGGGGAGGTGATGGAATGACTCATGCAAGGAAAACAGCCAGTCTGGATTGCAGATTTTTGGAGAGGAAATAATGTAATAGTGTCCAAGGAAGCACTGGAGCCAGGTTGTGAAGGCCTTTAAAAGCCAAACCGAGTTGAGTTTATATTTTATCTTAGAAGCAACAGAGAGTCATTGGCATTACAGGGTCAGATCTGAGCTTAAGGAAACACAGCAGCAGTGTAGAGGATGATCTGAAGTCAAGAGAGACAGTTTAGGAGGCCCTTGTAATAACCTAACTGAGAGATATCGAAGGCCTGAATTAAGGTTGTGACTATGTGAAAGTGTTAGATGCAAAAAATGTTGTAGAGTTAGAAATGGCACGATCTGACAACTGAATAAAATATATAAAGTGAAAGAGATATTGAAAAAAATTGTATATACTTTAAAAATAATACCAATTACATAGCTCATTCAAGTTTTATGTATACAATAATGATAACCTTTACAAAGAACATAATGGCTATTATTTCATTTGAACTTCATGACCATCCTGTGAAGCAATATAGACATTACTGTCCCATTTCCCATTTTTGAAACAGGAAATCAGGCTTAAGTGACTTGTCCATTGTCATAAAGTAAATTAGGATGAGAGGAGTCCATCAATTGGCACTTATAGTGCACTTATTAACTATATGACTTCTATAAAGCATGTTTTGGGCAAAGTGAAACCTACATTTGAAGCAGTATGGTAACTGTGCAGACAAAAGGATACAGAGGAAAAGGGAGACTGGTAAGTAACATAAAAACCTCTGGTCTGTCACTAGGCCCATACTCTCAAAGCCTTGTTTGATAGGCAGGACCTCCTGTACAGAAATAAAAAACAGAAAAACAGTTCAGGAAATTGATCCTAGCACAGAAGACTGATGTAGTTGTGAAAGAGGATATTAATTACCTGAATATACACTGAAATTTTCTCTGCCAAAAATAGAGTGGTTAATAACCCAAAGACTTATTTTTGTAATTTCATGCTACATGAAGCAGAAGAACCAACGAGGTAAAATTCCACTTTTATTGTAATTTCTCATCAATAAGAAGGCAGTTACAGAAATCTTGGTAGCCTTGGGAACTAGTAATAATATCATCTGAGAATTACTGTTAGAGGAAGAAGAAAGTTTATCACAGTCTGCCATGTGCCTGAAGAGGGGAGGAGCAGATTCTCAAATTTTCACCAAGAAGACAGCTGAGAAAAGATGCCATGGACTACAATTCTATAGGTGAAATAAGCCCAGGAATATTGGGGAGCTCTCAAGAATGAAATTCAAAGGGACACAAAAAGGAACAATGCTGAGGTGAAGGAAAAGAGTAGTTGTTTAATGAAGCTACTGTCTACTCAAATTTCCAAATCTTTATCATGATGACTATTGTATACAGTGACCCTCAGGTTATTCTCCTTCCCTTTGCAAGCTAGCTCACCACTTCCTCTCCGTTCCAACTCTTTCCCTTATTCTAGGGGATGCCAACATTTACATTCTATCTGGTTGTACACTCAGTTGGCCCCTCCTTAAACAAACACAAATAGAAAACAAACAGAAAAGCCTAAGGATGATCTTCATGCGATAAGGCATGTCCAAGGAGAGGTAACAACTTAAAGAAATAAGCCAGTTGACTTATTTATAGCTATTTTGGTGAAGTATTTTTTTTAGATAGTGTTAAAGGAGGTTTTAATAAATATTTAAACTTAGGGAAAGAAGCAATTAAGTAGTTAACCCTTCAGGATCATAATATTAAATTCCTTGCTATCAGACTTTTGGGGGACTAGCCATGAAATAAAGAAGAGAAAAATTGAACTAGTTGCTTTTTCTTTAAAAGGTGGATTAAGAAATACCGTGAATTGGCAAAAAAATAATAATTTCTAGAAATAACTTCTTAAAAATAACTATCAACTTATAATATGTAAAATGAAAAAAAAATAGTTTTGATTTCTAGCATATCTTGAGGACACAGTGTTCAGGATAATCATTAATCTAGAAAATAGGTCTCAATACACAAATCACCAATTTCCAAGAAATTAGAATGAAACAGAATCATTTATGACTAAAACTATACTGAACATAATTTGAATTTTCTTAAATGACTTAGCACTTATGGATGGTTAAAGCAAATCAAGGCTGCCATTAAGAATATCAATCAGTTATCATTTGTTGATGAACTAAATGCTAGCTTGTAGAAACTGTTGGCTGACAACCAGTTTCCTGCAAACAAATAGTGTGATACAGAAAACAATGACAATATACGTTTTCAAGGCTATTTTTGGTTTACATAGAGGAAAGTAGAGCTTTAAGAAATCAAACCACCATTTGGTTTGTCTTGTCGTTTCTGTGCACCTAGCTTATCTTGCTATAAGTAGATGTAATGTGAAGAATGCTATAAAAATACCTAAAACCAAATTTTTCAATCCAAAGGCATTTAAGTAATTAGGTTTTCTGGTTGATACAAGTGATTTTCTCTTTTCTTAATTAGTTTTAGCATTATGCTGAACTCCTGTCTTCCTTTTACCTCCTATTCTTATTTCATGAAAAATTTCCCCTAGACAGGGGCAGGATATTATAAATCTCTAAAGGAATGCTATTGAGATTCTACTTTATGTTAGAACTATGTGTGTGGATGGGGCTTTTTTTTTTTTGAGTGACATAAAATCTCTGGTTCTATTCAAGTTGAAAATCTGCAGTCTCTATAAGTAACTATCACTATGTATCCCAAAGTAATTTGTATAACATCTGAAAAGTTTTCTAGCTGGCAACAAAGCCATAGTTCAAAGTGCATTTAATCTCCAATTTAAATTTTTGGTAGAAACTTAATTACTTCAAAGACCTTTCTAGCCCTTACTCTAAACCTCAAACCTTGACCTGGCTTTAACTGTTTGGGCAAAAAATAAACACAGAACATGCTATATCCACCTGGTAAACAATTTCCCAACTTAGGTAGTAGGTCATATCAACAGATAAAAAGGGCAGTGTTGAGCTTACACTTTCCACCTTATCAGGATCTATCAAAGCTTGCCATCCAGGATCACTTTCATACCACAATGAGGAATCAGAGAAAGATTTTGGTGAAAGATACAGAAGGTACTATCTATGTAAATATACAATAACAACAAAAACCCCACAAACAAAATTTTACTCTATTTTCTTCCTCCTTTGTTCTGTTTAATAACATACATAACAATAACTAGCAAACCTTCATTCTATTTCTAGGAAGAGATCTGTAACATTTCTGTAGGTATAATGGACAACATGGTATAATAGAAGGTATGCTTGGAGTTTGGAAATCTGCATCCTACAGCAAAATTACAAACCTCTTTTGACCTGATTCTTCCATTTGTAAAATGATGAATGAGAGTTCAAACTAGATGTCCCATAGACATTTGTGAATCCAAAGGTCCAAAGCAGAACCGACTGCCTTTCCCCTAAGCCTACTCCTTTTCCAAACCTCTTTCAAGGGCACCACATTCTATGCAGGCTCCCCAGTTCAAAAGCTCGAAGTTCTTGGAAGACTTTCCCTCCATTCAGTTATCAAAGCTTGTCATTTCTAGTCCCACATCTTTCACACCCAACGCCTTTAGTCACACAGTTGTGACCTTAGGTGTTCCATCATTAAACAACAGCTCTAACTGGTCTCTTTTTCTCAAGACTCTCCCCGTCTTCCCTTCATTCTTTATATAGCTGCCAAAAAGATTTTTCTTAAAATGCAGGTCTGATTGTAGCACTCCTGCTCAAATCAAGTGTCCCTTATTGCCTCTAGAATAATACACAAACTGCTCTAATTGACATTTAAAGTGCTTTACAACCTGGCCTTTACTTGTCTTACTAGGTGTTAATCCTCTTTCTGAGTTCTACATTCTAGCCACTATTCTTAGAATTCCTCATCTGGTACTTCATTTCCTGTTTCAATGGCATTTTTTCACTGTTGTTTCTCATGTTTAGAATGCACTACCCTCCTCACTTCTGACCTTAAACCCCTCCTTTCATTCTTCTTCAGCACCATCTTCTACCTGAAGGCTTTCCTGATTCTCTGGCTCCTAGTGTCCTCCCTCTTGTGCCTTGTATTTATTTTATATAGTCACTTACTGCACATACTTAAAATATATCTTGTCTTTATTGTCAGCAGAGAATTCTTGAAGTAGCAGTTTCATTTTGGAGAAGAACAGAACAGAACTTGTCACATAATAGGTGCTTAATCAATGCTTATTGATTCAAACATTTTGGCTATAAAGTTCTACAATATAAATTTAAAAAGCAATACAAATAACAAACCTGCACTTCCTTCCAAATAATTATGTGTTCAGGATGTCTTGCTGAGTAATTAATCAGCTAATACCTATTATAAATTAGTAGAATTTGCCCGTGTTGACACTTCTAATTTCTTATACATTTGTATCCTTCACAGTGACAAGTACAGTGGCTAATACTAGGAGGCCTTCAATAACTACCTGATAAATGATACATAACTAAGGTACATTTAGTTTATCATTACAATATTTCATAATTGTAAACAAAAATGATACTAACTTTATATTGAATAAACAAATACTAAAGATGTTGGCATAATAAGGGCATGTTATCATCATAGTTAAATAATATCTATGTAAAATGAAAAAAATTCACCTTAATTAAGGACTCTCATACAATATCCGTTTGATTTTCCAATTGGGTAGTGCATCTCTAAGTTTTTGCTTTTTAAAAAAAAATAAATTGAATTATGTTAGTCCTTTACATTAAATTGATTTATGTTAGTTCCTTATATCAACTACAAAGAATAAGAAGCAATTTAATGCCAATACAAAGTGACTACCACCATAAACTTTGCCTTCTTCCTTCTACTTTAAGACCAATATAATTTCAATTCTTCTGAGCTGTTTTGGGGAAGCTTGGGTACATGAAGAAATGCAAGAGCAACCTTACTCTGTGCCCCTCATACTCAAGTCTTCACCCAAATCTCTGAGAATTTAAATGTGTTTAAATGTGGACAATTTTGCTGCCTAAGTTTCACTCTGAAAACATTCTGACAATTTCTCACAGAATATCTTTCTCTCAAGCACATGGTTAGGAGCACTTAAAAAAAGAAAATGTTATTTTAAAACTAAAAGAAATCAGTAATTTAATTGAAATAAGGACCCATTAGACAAAAAAAAATCTTTTTACAGTTTTGCCTTTGCCTCCAAACTATGAAGAAGTATTACTAGGGCAATCTTGTAGATTATAAGACAGTGAGGGAAACTTGTGCTAACAACGTTATTTTGCTTTTGCTGCTGAGTCACTGCAGTTGTGTCCAACTCTGTGACCCCATTTTTAGGGTTCTCTTGGCAGAGGTACTAGAGTAATTTGTCATTTCCTTCTTCAGTTCATTTTACAGATGAAGAGCTAAGGCAAACTGGGTTAAGTGACTTGCCCAGGGTCACACAGGTGATAATTGTCTGAGGCAGGATTTGAATACAGTCCTTCTCACTCCAGGGCTGGCACTCTCTCCACTGCGCCACCTAGCTGTCCTAACAAGATTAAGTAAGGTGGTTAAAGCACTATTTTGCCTATTCATGCAACCTGAAACTTGAGTGCTTCATTTTCAGGGTCTAATTAATCAGGCTTCACTCTACTGATGAACTCAGTATCAAAGGGCATCAAAGACAAATGATTATTCCCGAATTATTTTTGCTTTTTTTCTTGACCTATGGAAAACCTATATATCCCTCAAATTCTTCACCAAGTCCCATTTCAACGAAACCCTCTCTGGCTACCTCAGACCATCTTAAGAGTTACCAGGGAAGGCACAGTTCTCTGAGAATCAATTCCTTATTTTTTGTTATCAAACAATTTAGGACTTCCTAATACCACATATTTCAAAGTTCTTTACTAATGCTTCAAGTGTTTATTTCACAAAGTATCTTAACATATTTATATACTCTCCTTTCATTCTTTCATGTATGTTAATCTTCTCTTTCCAACTAATCTACAATATCCTTGTGGGTAGGAATAATGTCATATTTCTTGAAAATCTTTCACAGTACTGGGCCTCAAATAGCTGCTCAACAATTATTAGCTGGTAAAAAAAAAACAAAACAAAAAACCAAATATTAGCTAGTTTATTAACATTAACCTGATTATAATAATTTGGATATCTGAAGTAATTAAGTTAGGGGTGATTATTTGGCTCACAAAAGACATCTTTCCTGAGGAAAAGCTTTCTTCACAAATATAAAACTGATTCAAAATAGGATTTAATTTATACAAATTTAGTTTGAATGCTTTTCAGGAAAATACATATATTGTTCAGAGAAAGGTTATAAGGAAATTGTTTTAAAAATATGTAGAATCTGACTAGGTTCTTGATTTTATTTTCCCAACGAGATTGGAGTATCTGGGAAAACCTTTTAACTGAAGTTCTCCCATATAAAAGGGCAACTGAGTCAGAGAGATGAAGGGAAATGAGTTATCACTTCCCTTTTGTAAAAGTCCAGGAAGGACAACTCCTAGGAACTGGAGGCAACATCCCAGTTTAACTATGACTGTAATATTTAAAGGAGAAGGAAAAAATAGAGAGACAGAGTATGAGCAAGATAGCACTGGGTTAACTAGGGGAAATTTTTCTTAAAACATAAAAACTGTAAACTTAAGCTAGATAATAAACCAAGGATTTACTAAAACCCCAACGAAATTCACTGTTTTTCTAATCTGTTGTATGCGATAACGCACATAATGAAGCATCTGGCACTATGTGAAAAAAGTTTACAAATTTTCTTTCCAAAAAGATGAGGACTATTAATACCATAGCATTTATGCTATTTCATTGTCAATGCCATTGAAAGGGAAATGATTAAATATAAATATTGTAAAAATAAATCATTTTAAATAAGTAAGTATTGAAGAAAAATGGTATATTTTTTTTTAATGGGGTTTAGAAACATCTTTTTTTTTCCCTGAGTTTTTGAAACTCTCTTATAGCACTGGGCTAATGAGTTGAGACACATAAAAATATCTGTTAGGATCCTAAGTACACACAACTCAAGGACACCCGAAACATATTGCTTTAAGACAACCAACAAGAAACAGGGAACTAAATTCTTCATATCATTTTGAGTTTTGTCTATGTGTGAGTGAAGTGTGTGAGTGAGTGAGTGTGTGTGTGTGTGTGTGTGTGTGTGTGTGTGTTCTACAAGTGACATCACAAAAATAAAAGTTTTTAAAACAGTAACTGATGATTCTTATACATGCTATGGTTAAGAGGTTTTTATTATATTAGACAAAATAATTAAAAGTCTCATTTAGAATTCTTTTAACATTCTTAAACGAAGAAGGAAGAAAGAGAATAATGTAGATGGCTCCCTAGCCAAGAAAGGAGATTAGAGATTACTAACTCAGGTTGAAAATGTTAAGCAGCCTTATAACATTCAGAAAAATCAGTGGATACCACAATAATGTAATGGAATAGCTTCAAAATACACCCCAGCTCTGCCTATCTGCATTCATTAGAATCAGACATAATTCAGATATGTAAAAACCCAGATAAAAATAAGTGTAGTACTGTAACTTAAAGATTGATCAACTGAGAGGCAGAGTATGGAAGATGGACAGAGTACTACAAATCAGAAAGACATGGGTATGAATCTTGCCTTGGACAGCAAGGAATCCTGTCTTGCTGAATGGCCCTGGGAAAGTCACTTAACTATCCTAAGGCCTTTGTTTCCAAATCTGTAAGTGAGGGGGTTGGAGTTATAATACTTTTCAAGAAAGGACATTTCATATACTAAGGCTGACCAATTGGATACAGTAAAGAAAGATGCTACAAGTAAACTGATTCACTAAATCCAAGATAATAAATGAGGAGGCAGTATGGTATTAAAATAGTAAAAAGAAACACTATTAGGAATCTGATGACATTACTTCTTTTTTAAATTTATTAACTATCTATTAGTTGTCATGAACTGTGGTAGGCACTAGAGATATAAAAGAAAAATACAATTGTCCTTTCATGCGGAGTTTGCATTCTATAGGGAAATAATATACACATGTACAAGGAAATACAAAATGTATTCATGCCTCTCAAATCATCTCACATGGAAAATATTCAAAGAAGGAAAGTTCAAATCTTATTAGCACTATTATTGGAAAAAAATGAAGCCCTATTTAATCACTTCTTCTGGTTAGTAAGGCTATTTTTCTTGAAAACTCACACATGACATTACGTGTAATCTCTGCTTTGCTACATACTAATTTTCATAGATCACTTGACTTCTCTGGGTCTCACTTATAAAATGAGGAGTTTAAACTAAAAAATCTCTAAGGTGAGTTCTAGCACTCTTTACTACTATATAATTGTACTGTGAAAGAAATGAAGTATCCTCCACCTAAAAATTATTTTTATTTAATTCTCTATAAAAATCTCCCTTTCTTCCAAAGGGAGCTAGGTGGCACAGTGGATACAGTGCTGAGGCTGGAGCCATGAAAACCTGAGAGTTGAAAGGAAGTCTGATGCTTGTTAGCTATGTGACGCTAGGTGAGTCACTTAAACACCTCTGTACACCTCAGTTTCCTCCACTATAAAATGGGGATAATAGTAGCTACACCTCATCGAGCTGTTGTGAGGATCACATGAGGTAATAATTGCAAAATACTTAGTGCAGTGCTTGGTACACAAAATGTACAGCGCTTAAAAAAAATGCTGCTTCTTTTCTCTCTTTCCCCCATAGGATGTTAAATCCTTGAGTCCAGGAACTTGCTTTTGTCTTTGTATCCCCAGGGCCCAGCACAATGCTTGGCACTCAGCAGGTGCTAATAAATGTCTGCTATAGTTGAAAATGTAAGTATTTTACCACCAATCAACATAAAAAGCCATTGCCCAACTTTCTCTAAAAATGTATCACAAAAAAACTCTCGTTGTAAAATATTTTTCTCCAAGTGATATGATATTTAGGAAGAAATATGAAGGAAAAAATAGGAAAATGTCAGCAAAAATTGTGACCATGAGCCATTTTATTCAGAACTCAATACTATAGTGTTCACTTATTCAACAAACACACATTTTTCAATTACAAATGTTTTGATTTCTCGATGATGCATTTGTAGCTGTCAAAAAGATTAATGAAATTTAACATATTCAAATCTAAATGGATCTTTTCTCTTCTATATCCTTCTATATACTATAGGAATCAAAATTAATTGAAGTGTTACCACAAATGTCATGTTTTATTATAAATGGTCTGTCAATGAAATTTAGGAGAGAGATGAAGTAAAGTTGTATTTAAAATGAACTTTTTTTCTTAGACTCAGAAATATCATAAGGAAATGCATTAAGAAATTCAGTATTCCTGTTACAATAAATACAAGTGAATAAGAAAGAGTAAGTAAAATAGACATTCCATTGTTAAGCAGTTAAAAGTACAACAAAGGGGAAAAATAAAAACTTCTTACAAAAGTTTGCACTTAAAAGTTCACTCACATGACATTCAAAATTTCAGTCCTCCTTTAAATGTTCATAGTTTGAAGATACTTTACTTTTAAATTTTCCCTATAAATTTTTTAATAACTGGTCCCCTGAAATGTACTGAGGTCTTTAATGCAAGTATCATTTTTACAAAGTCTTCTTCATTTTCCATGTTCTTCTTTACATATAAAAATTACTTGTACAAATCTAAATAATTTGTAATTTAATAATATAGCTATTTCTTATTTTAAAGAATGATTGAGACAAAAGCAAGAAAGCTCCCAGTTAAATCTGAAAGTTATTTAGCTCAACTCGTTTACTTTCATCTAAACTAGCAGAGAACGTCAAGAAAAAATAACATCAAATATAATTTTAGATGTACTACATATAACACTGGTTATAAAGTTTCAAAGTAGGTAAGATATTAGTATTATATCAAATTAATATAACTCAAGTTGACATGAATTTCAAAATGGGTGAGAATCCTAAACTATAAAAACACAATGACCAATAGCAGAGAAAAAGTCCCACATAGATATAAAACAACTGAAACTACATAATTTCACTCTTGGCTAAAATTTCCATATGCAAAACTGAGCCACAAACAAAAAGTCTTAATAAAAAGTACAGACCAAAGGTCTTCCTATTGCTCTCCTTTTTCAAAATTAGAAAACAGAAAAGCCATTCATTCAGCAACCACTATTACTTTAATTTGAACATTCTCACTTCTTGAAAACATAGGTAATGTGCCAGCACAATGCCAGTTTTCAGGAATATAGGGCGGGATTTAATTCCATAGCCATATATTAATTTAAGTATATTATTAACAAATCATGTGTAGTTAGCTTAAATTCAATGCTCACCTTTAAAGTATTTCACAGTTTTAACTCTTAATTCTAAGGTAGCATCTTCATCACATACAAAAATAGTTCGAGGATGCTGCTGGAAAGCTGAAACAGTCCACATATGATTGACTCCTTCTTCTATTGCCTTGTACAGTGCAAAGGCTTTATGTGCACCTGTTATGAGAATCATTACCTGGAAAACAGTAAAATGTACATTAGATTCCAAAAGACTCTATATAATTTTAAATGGTGCAATGGTAACTAGAAAGAGGTAACATCAGCCTCCTGAAAGTTTACACATATACTCTGCAAAACTAGAAAAGAGGCTACAAAGACATTCAAAAGAGTATTTGCTACAACCAGGTTGAATTTATATCAGGAATAGGGTTGATTCAATGTTAGGAAAACTATAAACCTAAAAGATTCAATTAATAGCATGGTGTCCAGAATATAGCAGGTATTTAATAAATGCTTGTTGAATGACAGACTGAATATTATTTTGTTCTAGTAAATGATGAATATCATAGATTCAGAGAAATTTGGGAAGATCTATATGAACCCAGACATAGTGAAATGTGCAGAACCAGGTGAACAATTTAAACCACAATAATGTAAAGCAAAATCAATCTGAAAGACTTTAAAATTGATCAATAATGACAAATCATGACTTCAGAAAATAGATGACGAAGCAACCCTTCCTATCTCCCAACACTCAGAAAAGAGATCTAGAATAAGATATGCATTTCCATACATGGCCAATCTGTTTTTCTTATTTTGTTTTGTTATATCATTTATTACAATTTGTTACCAAGGAGGAGCTATGTGGCACAGTGGATAGAGCACTAGACCTAAAGTTAGGAAAATCTGAGTTCAGATCACTTGAGACATTTTCTAGCTATGTGACCTCGGGCAACTCACTTAACCCTGTTTGCCTCAGTTTGCTAATGAATAAGAGAAGGAAATGGCAAACCATTCCAGTATCTTTGCCAAGAAAATCCCAAATGGGATCATGAAGAGTTGTGAAACAATTGGATACCACCACCACCACCACAACAACAAGGGAGGAGCTTTTATTTGAAGGTACAGTGATGAATTAGTAATGAAAGAATTCCAAGATTGGAAAAAAAATCAATATGACATTTTAAAAATACACAAAAGAAAACTAAAAAGTTCAGAAGGGGAAAAGCTCATATATGTAACAAGTTCATAGTTAAATGCATAATCCTCTATTTTGGTCTCTTTGTATAGAAATATTAGTTGATTAAATTCATAATAAAATATATTTTTTTAAAAATTTAAGGAACAATTACTTAGTGCCAGGTTTAATGAATAAGTCATAGTGTTGATTCACTTTTAATGATAATAAGATTTAGGAATAAAGATAAGCAATGAATTTGTGAATGTGGCAAAACTGTACCTAGACGTTTGAGGCAAATGAATAAGCATAATGTGGGAAGCTGTGTAGGTTTAGTAGGGTGACAAAGAACACCAGAACACTGAGATGCAAGCAAAACTTTCCTGTTTTGAAAACAAAACCAAAAAAAAATACATAAAAGGCAAGGGTATTTAGAAACAATCTTTTACTCAGGTGCACAGGGGTGATCTCAAACTAAATAATATCAAGAAATATAGTATGTTCATATTAGAAGAATTAATTGAAAGAGAATCCTTAGAAGGCTTGTAGAAGGTAGTAATCTCTGTGAAAATGCCTCTAGCAGACTGTTTGGAGAAAAATCCAAACATAAAAAAGAACCAAGGACCTTGCAACTCAAGGATACACTTGTCTTACTTTTAAACAAGGAAATCTGGGACACTGGTCCCACTCACTCTTTACATGTGTTGATCTAGAGAGCTGTCAAAAGCAATGTTTTAGAAGGAGAGAAATCCATTTTATTCATTTTATTAATCAGTCTGTGAAGTGTCTTTTCATACAACATGCTAAATTCTAAACATATGAATATACACAACGCTGTCATCTCAATTTGACAGAAATTCTCAACAAAGATATGTTTGAACTGTCACCATGTGAAAAAATACAAATGAGGAAATTTTAATGCATTGCTCTAATGAACAAATTATCTAGGTCAGAATTTCTCAAATTCTGTTTAGGGAAATGATGAGGTACTGTGAGATATACAGGGATAAAATGAAAAGTTATAATGGCAGACAATGCCATACAAAAACAAAAAAAAATACAACACCTTCTCTAGTCTGTTAGTTATGCATAATATCCATATTCAGATAGTGTGGAAAAGTACCAGAATAGTTAAAACAACTTACCACATAATTGAAAAGTTGGCCTCTGACTGACATAGAATCTATCTGTATAATCAGTTCACTATTGGTCTATCTTAATAGAAGGCATGTTAAAAACAACTGGTATTCAGTTTACATTCTCAGCTTTAAAAATCTTTTTTATCTGTCAGAAATCTATCATGTGATGATTACATAAAATCTGTAAATTTTAAAAAACAATATAACCAAAAGTATTAATATTCAATATTTTGTTAATGAGACATCCAGTAACTTTGAGAACCAAATCCCCTCCAAAAAGAAAAAAAAAATATAAATATGACCATAGCTACTTCCAATATAGATTTACTTCTGAATATTCTGAAGGTACACAAGATATTATGTTATACATTTTTGTCCCCAAATGCTTCTTTTGTTAGGAGAAAACTAAGTTTTAGAAACAAAAACACACCAAATTTAAGAAGCAAGTTCTCTAACATTTAAGGTCAAAACGCAGTGGATTGAAAGAATGCCCAAAGAATTTCTTAATGCAAACAACTCTTCAACTGCAACAACTTGGAGAACCACTGATCTTATGACAACATAAAAAAATTATATGTTTTACAGCTAAAAATCCAGAGTTAATGTCAAAAGGAGAACTATGACAAATTCTTTTTTTTAAATTCTAATTTATTTATTTTTAGTTTTCAACATTCATTTCCACAAGATTTTGAGTTCCAACTTTTCTCCCTTCCTCCCTCCCCACCTATCCCCTCACTGAGAAGGCAAGCAATTTGATATATGCTATACATGTGTAGTTAGGCAAAAGACTTCCATAAAAAATCATGTTATGAAAGACTAACTATATTTTGCTCCATCTTATCCTGCCCCCCCATTTTTCTATTTTTTTTGACCCTATCCCTCCTCAAAAGTATTTACTTCTAATTGTTCCCTCCTCCCATTTTCCCTTCCCTTCTATCATCCCTCCACACTTACTTATTCCCTTCTCCCTACTTTTCTGTAGTGTAAGACAGAGTTTCATAGCAAATTAAGTATGTATGTTATTCCCTCCTTAAACAAAATGTGATGGAGTAAGGTTCCCTTTTTCCCTCTCACTTCCCCTCTCCTTCCCTTCCATTGAAAAAGCTTTTCCTTGCCTCTTTCATGTGAGAGATAATTTGCTTCATTCTATATTTCCCTTTCTCTTCCCAATATATTCCTCTCTCACCCCTTTATATATATATAAAATCCCTTCAACTACTCTAGTACTGAGAAAAGTCTCAAGAGTTATAAATATTATCTTTCCATAGAGGAATGTAAACACTTCTTTACTAAGTCCTTTAAGAGTTCTTTCTATATATTTACCTTTTCACACACAGCATGGTGAACTGCGCCCTGCCCCCTGAGAGGCATGATAGACACTTCCCAGCAACATTTCAGGCTGCCTTGGGCTGGAGATTTGCTTCACCTTGTCATTCTGTGAGTTCTGCAGCTCCAGAATTTGTTTAGAGCCATTTTTTACAGGTATTTGGCTGGGCTTAGGGACAACATTCTAGAAAGTGGGTGCTGTTACTCCATCATCTTGGCTTTGCTCCGCCACTATGACAAATTCTTAGTTCAGAGTGCTGTATAAAGTTCTATCATTAAGGACAATTATTTGCTGATTTTTAATTTTATGCTCCATCTTAATTAAAATTACTGGTGTCTATGAGTAAATGAAAATGTACATAAAATTCCTCAAGTATATTTTAAGAGAGTGGAGAGGTTAACAGGACTTTTGAAACACATAACATTCCCTGAACTAAAAGCAGTGACAAAGTTTCAGTCAACAATTTAATAAGCCGACAACTATAGTCAAGGCATTAAAATCTTTCATAAAACCATGAATATTAATCTTCAAAATACAGAACTTAATCTACATATTGATTACTTTTCATTTTATGATTTATAGTAAATACATTTCCCCACAATAACCCATGTGATGTACAAAGTCTTCTCTGCATTTTAATAGAAAACAAGATTTACAAAGTTTAAATTAGTGAGCCATTGCTCATAGCTTGTCAGGGTCAGAGATAGGGTCTGACTTGATTTAAATCCTATCAGGTTGAGTGTTCTTTGTCTTACACCATACTGCCTCAATAGCAAGGAGAGAAGTCAATTCAACAGAAACTTATTAAGCCCTTGCAAAGTGCTCTAGAGGGGAGGGAATTACAAGACCCATAAAGTATGTACACAACTATTATTCAAGATAAAATGCTGAAATACCTAGGAAGAGTTGATCAATGAGGAATATGAAAGAAGGGTACTTCTAGCTAAAGGCAAAGAAAGAACTGTGTCGTTAAGAGAAGCAGCGAGGCCTTAAAGGATAAGGAGCATTTCAACAGGCAATGTAGAAGACTATTTCAAGCTAGCGGGAATGATCCATGACAAGTGTAAAAATGAGCACGGGATGTCTACAGAATGTCCAGCACTCTCCTCTGGCCAGGATGCACGATATACTAATCAGTGAACAAGCATGTGTTACGTGACTACTACAAGTAGGCACTGGAGACACCAAGATACAAATGACAACAGTTTAACCTGAAGAAACGTTCAGGTGATACAACATGTATGTAAGTAGCATCTACAGAGTATCTACAAGGTAAATACATGGTAATTCTGGGAGAGGCTAGCCAATGAACTCCAAAGGTTCTCTATTGACTCTAGAACCAAAAGTACACTCCTCTATTTGGCAATGAAAGCCCTTCACAACCTGGCCCTAGACAAATTACGTACTTCTTCTTCCTACACTTTACCATCCTACCCACAATGCCCTTCTTGCTGTTCCTCATTTACAACATCATCTCCCATCTCTGAGCACTTGCCCTTATGCTTACAAAACAGGAAGAGTTTATAGATTCTGCAGTCAATAGGGAGCCAATGGATTTGACTGAATGATGTAATGATATGAACTATGGCTGCTAAGGGGTGAAGAGGACAGAGTGGTGGATTTGAAGTAAAGAAGGTCTGAGTTCAAAACTGACTGATAATCCTTGTCTGTATGATACTGGGCAAATCTCCTGACCTCCTGTAATTGTAGTTTCTTCATTTGTAAACTGGTAATAACAGTATCCACCTCACAGGTTGTAAGGATAAAAAAAGATTATAATAAGCTTTGAAAATATTAAAGCAATATGTTAATGCTAGCTGCTATTATTATTGTTAGATGATGGTGGAATGGACAATGGATCAAGAGAAGAGGAATAATGTGAAATAATGTTAGAAAGGTAAGCTAACGCTAGATTGTTAAAGCTCTTGAATGTCAGTTCCAGAAATGAGTTTCATCCTGGATGCTAAAAAAAGACAATGAAAGATATTGTCAGATCTGTGCATTAAGAAGATTATCATGCAGCAATGTAAAAGAGGAAATGAAGCAAAGAGACTACAGAGTCAGAAATTACTTAGGAAGCTATTTCAAAAGTCTGACAGGATGATAAAGAGGGTTTAAACTAAGACCAAGGATGCAAATGAGGGATGAATATGAGAGGTGTTACTCTGTTAGGCTGGGCAACTTGTAAGGTGTGAGAGGCAAGCAGAGTCAAAGATGACTAAAGGTTTAAGCCTAAGCGACAGAAAGGGTAGTAGCGTCAAAAAGAGAAACAGGGAATTGAGGAAGTGGGGCAATATGCTCACTTTTAACACACTGAACTTGAGTTGGTAACAGTATATCCAGATAAAGATGTCCAACAGAAAGCTGGAAATGTGGAACTAGAGCTCAACAGAGTGTCAAAGTTAAAGATAGATCTGGGAGCTATAAGAATGGACAAGATAGCCAAAGGGAAAGAATATAAAGAGAAAAGAGTTAAGGGGACAGGGCAGAGAACACATTTAGGGTATATAAAGTACTAACTGAAGCATTCTGAAAGGCAGGAGAGAAGAATGTTACTGGAAGTCAATGGAAGGTGACAGAAGGTTAAGAAGAAGTCAGCAGCCTAAGATGCTACAAAAGTTCAAGAGGAAAGAAGACAGGAACTGTATTAGATTTTTTTAAAAAATCTCCTCAATAAGGTAAATTAAAACACTTATTGAGAAAACAGAGTGTGGATGGAGATGGAGAATATGAGGAGAGACATTTGGAATATTTGCTATGAGGAAGAAGGCAGGGAGAGGCAGTTAGGTGACACAGTGTTGTGACAAAGCTCTGAGTCTGAGTCAGGAGGCTTCAGCTCAAGTCTCGTGTCAGACCTTTACTAGCTGTGTAACCTTAAGCAGGTCACTTAACCTCTTCCTTCAGCTTTCCTTGTCTCTCCCCAAACTGGGGATAACAGAACCAACCTCTCTCTCAAGGTTGTTATAAGGATCAGATGAGATATTGGTACCTGGCACATAACAGGCACCATATAAATAATTATTGTTCCCCTTAGGAAGTAAAAAAGAGATCAATAAATGGAATGAGGAGGAGCCACAAAGACTCTGACGTATTTATGGTGGACCAACTCAATATGGGGCTATTTTCCCAGCATCACTTGATGCATTCTGCTTGTTCTGTTAAAAGGAAGATTGTGATTATCAACCAGGAGTTTAGAATTAGGGGAAATACAAGCTATTCAAGGATGGAGGAAAGTGAATTATGGTAAAGGCTATGAAGAGAGAAGTAATGTCAAAATAATGGCTGATGGACTGCACCAAAGAGGCATCGAGAAACCAGACACTGACAAAGACGGAGAATAGACTCGATGCAAAGTGTGGAACTGCCCAAAATGCAACTTTGAAAATCTGATACCGATCTGAATCTACCTCATTATACACCATGTTACTTTTCTACTACGAAGAAAAACTACTCAAGTTGTCTCAGTTTTACTGCCAGTAACTTTTCTAGATGATAGAAGAGTTCCAGGGCTCCATACGATCTATTTGTCAATAACTGAGAGTTAAATGTACTTTTTATTTCCTCATAATCAGACACAAATTATGAAGCAATGGCCAGTTTGTATCAGCCAAAGAAGATGTTGATCCAGTCAAAAATACTACATTACTCAAAGATTGTGACTTAAAACAAATTTAAAAGATTCACTCCTGACCAGTAGGAAATAAGGATAGTTAAGGACAGAGGAAATCCACAAACATTTAAAGAACTGGCCCTCCTTTTCTGCTGATGATTATTCTATAACTACAATTGACCTTTCAGAAAGAATGAACCAAAGTATCTATTTCTTGAGGATTTCAAATACTAATTAGCATCCCATTTCTCCCATCATTGGTCAGCATAACACAGCCTCTACAAACAAGACCATTTTACTGAACACACACATCTAACAAATGCAAAGTTAAGAGTTTAGTTCAAAACAGATGCAGGAACAATCTTGACTCTATCAATGTAAACAATTTATTTTGAATTTAAAAGAATGGGTCTTGTGAATCTAAAAGATATCAGTTATTAAAAACTGAAAAAAGAATATACATATATATACATATATAACATAGAGTTAAGCAAAAATATTTGTCACTCAACAGAGACACACACACATATTTTTAAAAAGATATTAAAAGAAAATAGGATTCTTACTTCTCTTGCATCCATCACTGTCCCCACACCAACTGTCAGAGCCATAGTTGGCACTTTCGATAAATCTCCATCAAAATATTTAGCATTTGCCAAAATGGTATCCATTGCTAGAGTCTTTATTCTTGTCCTTGATACTAAACTGGATCCTGGTTCGTTGAAAGCGATGTGACCATCTGGACCAATGCCTTCCAAAAGAAACATAATCACACATAACAACGAATAAAATTTCTCAAAAGTTTTAAGAGCAGGAAATAATAAAATACAAATTTACTTTTTTTTCCCCCAAAGGCTGTGTTCCTGGTAACCTTTGAAATTACAATTAAAGCATTAAAATCCCTTAAGCTTCTGTAAGATGAATCATATTAAACTCAACTACTGTCTACTGAATCCTGAATTTGTTCTTTGTATTGTTTGTACTGTATTGCCAACTGTATCAGCAACAGTATATGGTGAAAAGGAATGAGAATCTGACTAGACGTCCAGAGACCTCGGTTTTGCTGGCAGGTCCTCCACTCGCTACACAAACTCAGACCACTGCAAACTTCAGTTTCTTAATCCATTTAAATGAATACAGTACATTAGAATCATCACTAGAATCCCTATCAGGGCTAAATGTATAAAATCCCATTGGTATGTTCACTATCAGAAAGTGCCCATTAGGGAATTATATTTTTTCTTAATCTAACCCTGTGATTTAATTGGTGTAATACACTCTTTGTTAAGAAAACGTCACATTTATAACTTTTTTTTGCAAAACGAATAAAAATTTCAAATAGAAATAACATCACAGCTATTTGGGGGGGGAAGAGGGAGCTTAGGGTTTCTAGTACCTTCAATTCTCCAAATAACAGAAGCAATTTAAACAAAAGTAGGTGTCACAAAACCCATGTTTTGGATTGGTTTTGGTTTTTTTGGCAGAAAAGACCTTCAGAGTCTTAGTGACTCTTATTTAAGCAGTCAGTATCAATTAGTTTAGTCAACTGATCTCCTAAACAATACAGATAGAAGCAAAAAATGATGAAAGTAGAAGGAAGAATTACTCCTACATAGATATATTAATAGCAGTGAAAAGTGAGTACAAAGGTAAAAAAAAAGGAAAAGGAGACAAAAAGCAACACTGAAGAAGTAAAGCATGACAGACTTCAAGTGTCTGAGGAACTATGAGATCGAAAAAGATTAGATTTATTCTACGGTAAGTAGGAAGAGTGGTTAGAAATTGCTAAGGAGCACTATTAAACCTGATACAAGAAAAGAATCTTTTAACAATTAGAATTATCCACAATGGGAATGGCCTTCCTACACAGGTGGTGAGCTCTCCCTCACTGGAGGTCATTTAAGCAAAAGACGGATGACCACTTGTTTGGTACATTGTAGAGTAAATCTTAGTTTATGCATTGGTTAGACTAGATGACCTTTGGAGGTCCCTGGAAATCTGCGACCCCAAAATATTTTTTGGTTGAGGTAGTCACTTCAAAATTCCTGAATTGTCCTGTGTTAGAAGACATAAAAACAACTTTTACCCATAATGATCATATTGAGTCTTTTAGGGGGAAAAACGTTACAAATATACAATACAGTTTTTTTAAGGAAGAAGATGGCGTGGTTCAGCAGAAAGACCATTGCTCTTTAAATGAGAAAGCCTTCTCAAAGTCCCAAATCCACTGCTTCTAGTTGGTGTAATACTGGGCAGGCCTCAGCCTTTCTGAGCTTTGGTTTTCACATCTTTCAGATGAGGGATAAAACATTATATATTTCATAATTTAAACAAACAAATAACTAGTATCCAAAACAGTAAGTAGGATTCATCTGTCATGAAAATTCACTTACATAAATATCTAGTTCCAAATAATGACAAATAAATAAGGCATTTTTATATTAAGTTAGCCATACTTTTTTTTTCAAATATTAACAACAAAAGCTCACACTGATATAGAATTTACAATTTTTTAAAAGTGCTTTCCTTATGCCAATCTTTGAGTTGGAAAATGCAAAAATATGTCCATTTTACAAATACAGAAAGTGAATGTATGACTCCCTAGAGTCTAGTTAATTAACAAGCATTATTAAACATGAGGCACTGTGCACTAGGGCCAGAAAGACAAAAACCAAACAGCTTCTGTTCTAAAGAAGTTTACATTCTATCAGTTGAAATAACACATACATAAGGAAAAAAACAAAATATATACGAAGTAAATAAAAAAGAAATTTCAGGGTAGGAGAGGCTTGAGGGTATGTATCAGTTAACACTTGAGATGAACTATAAAAGATTCCAGAGATTCTCCAAGGGATGAGGAGGAAATATGTTACAGGAATGGTAAATATTGTACAAACAGGTAAGTTGGGTACCTAATAATCAGTGCTTCAAACATTACCCTACCATATTTCCTGATTTAACCAATCATTTTGCGTTTACTTCATTGTTATGTATTTTGTAACTTGTGACATGGCACTGAGTCACTGGAAAATGAAAAAAAAAAAAACTGCTGCAAATGAATGCAATGCAACTTTGCATATCAAATTTGCTATAATAACAAGGTCCTCCGAATAGGTAAAAAGCACAAAGAAAATGAATGATAAAATTTCACTAATTGTTATATTTCACCCAAGTTATATGCCTCTGGATGCCCAGTATAAACTAATCATATTACTATTGTGGGGACGCTACTGGCTGAGACAAAATATTCTTAAGATCCTTTTTCAGGAATTAATTATCAAAAATTTAATAGGAAGCCTTAAGACAGTAAGATAGATAAGTAGCATGTACGTATCTTAGAACAGAATTGGTCACCTCACAAAGAAGTTATAAGACATTAAAAACACTTCTTTTAAAAAGGACTAAAAAGTGACATTTTTAGATGTATCTGGAAAAAACTCCAAATTTTCCAGTAGAGCTGGGATCTTAATACTTGAGCTGAAAATTTTTAGATGTCTTATTTTAACTACAAATCACTCTCAAATAATTTTTTAAATTCACAGCAAAACTAACCAGAGGACTTTCAATAAAAATATATTTCATCTTTTAAAATGAAATGCAAAACTTAGAATTAGTTTTTGTAAAAGTACCTTGGCAGACTGTATATTAATATTAAATATGACTATGAGGTGCTGCTTTCTGAGATGCAGAAGAAGGCATAAAGGATTTCATTTGACATATACAGAAATAGTGAGAATAAATGAAAAAAACCCAACATTTGGCAAAACTGTTCCTTCACTGATATCTTTCTTCAAGAAAAACAAGAGACTCAACTGTTATCTGGGATTGGGACAAGAAAGCAAAAAAGAATGTGAAAGAAGTATAAACTATATTCATGTCCTCAGTTTACCCTAAAGAACCCAAAGTGCTGGAAAGAACCAGGACATGAGAAAAAGATAAGTAATTAGCCCCTATTCAAAATTCTATCAAACTGATGTCTGCTACCTGGGGACATCTCCTTAGGTCAGAGGTTCTTAAAACTTTCTATAATACACTTCTTTGGAACTCTGAAGAAACCTACAAGCTCCTTTTTCAGAATATTTCTATAGACATAAAATATCTAAGATTACAAAGGAAATTAATTATACTGAAATAAAATTATCAAAATACTTTTAAAACAAATCCCTAGATCACTACAGGGTAAGAACTCCTCTGTTAGGCATACTGGCTAAGAGATGGGGAGCTCTCTGCCTCTTCTCTTCTATCTTCCTCTCTCCTGCAGTGTTATTATAAAAACCACAGGTATGAGATAACTGCAATATCATACAGTGAAAAGAACACTGGATTGGGAGTCAAATAATCTGGATCCAAATCTCAGCCCTGCCACTTACAACCATAAACATGAGCAACTCACTTGAGTTTCATTTCAGGGTTTAATTACATTCTTTCTGAGGTCCTTCTGTCTCTACATCTAAGGTCCCAGGGACTTGTCCCCTATCTAGAAAAGCCTCTCTCTCTTTCACTTTTCCTGACTAGAAATCTGAATGTATCATCAAACTAAAGGAACCCTGTCTCTGTGTAAGAAAATTATTAAAGTTTTCCATTCAAGGCATTTGTTATTTAGTAGTAAGCCAGATTTCCCCTAAGCAATGTTTATTTGTACCTTGTGAGTTTCATAAACACGCATATCTATTTTCAATAGAAACCATGTCATAAGTTAATGAATAAAATGTGAAGATTCAATGTTACCACAGTCAAAGGATCCTGAGTTCAAAATACATATTTTAAAAAAAATATCTACAGAAGGGTAGCCTAGTGGAGAATGGGAAGGATCTAGTTAACAACGGAACACAATCAGTAGTGTGCAGAAGCCAGTTCGTACCAGCTGATGAGAGCTAAATGTTAAAATTTTCTGTATGAGTATTTGCACCACAGAAATCCACAAATGCTACAAATTAGGGCTTGCCTTATTGTTTTGTTGATTGCCTAAACTTAAAATGATAAAAAAATGCTAATACTACAGATTAAACTTAAAAGTATACAATGCATATGTTTTGGTTATAGTGTATTTGTTGCAGAAAGATATGGATATTGACTGAACTACAGTTTTAAATTTTAAAGAAAGTTCCATGTTAGTACACAACTAAGGGTAAGGTGTTCTACATACCTCCAACAAAAAGATCAATTCCTCCAGCTTCTTCTATTTTCTTTTCAAATGCATCACATTCTGCCTGTAGATCTGAAGCATTTCCATCAAGGATGTGAGCATTGTTAGGATCTATGTCAATATGCTTAAAGAAGTTATTCCACATATATGAATGGTAGCTCTCAGGATGATTTCTTGGAAGGCCTAGAGTTAATAAAGTCAATTTGACAACTTTTAAAACTAGGGAATTAACTAATTTCCAGAATCTCTAAGGAACACTGTGGACACCATACTTCTAACTATGGTCCCTTTTAGCACTATAGGAATGAAGCCTGGGAAAACATCTTTTACACACACTACTTTTCTAGATCATGTTTAAATTTAGTCATATTTTGTTACTGAAAATTTCGAATATAAAATCTGAGTCAGGATAACAAGCTCAGGTATATTTTAGTTTTAGAACAAGATCTTTCACATGCTACTGTAAGTACACTTTTTCTCTTTTGTCTTCCCTACATAAATATAACCTATGAACATCTTAAATCTGAAAACTATTTTGATACCTTATATAATCATATGCCGAAATGTCTTTAATATAAGGCATATTAGTATGTACATTGGTTCTTATCAGTTTCCTAAACAAAGAGACAGTATTTATTCCAAACTATTCTGATTCTTTTGGCATATTTCCTTCAACTATCCAACCCTAAATTAAAATAAATCAAAGAATCTCAAAATTATACAATTGGAAGGGACCTTAGAGGTTGTATGAGGCAGCTAGGTGGTAAAGTAAATAGAATGCTAGGCCTGGAGTCAGGAAGACCTGAGTTCAAATTCAGCCTCAGACACTTACTAGCTGTGAGACCCTGGACAAGTCACTTAACTTCTGTTTGCCTCAATTTCCTCATCCGTAAAAATGGGAATGATAATAGCACCTTCCTCCTAGGATTGTTGAGGATAAAATGAGATAATTATAAAGTGCTTAACATAGTGTCCGGCACACAGCAAGCATTTACATAAATGCTATTTATTATTATTATCTAGTAAAACTATACCCAAAATCATGAGTCCACTTATAATACCCCATAACATTGTCAGTTCTTATTAGAAGACCCCCAGTACAGGATATTTATTATCAATTTAAGTAGCCCATTCCATTCTTGGACTGCTCTAATTCCAAGTTTCTCTCATGAAGAACTAAAATTTCTCTCTTCATAATTTTTACTTTCAAGAATCAAATAGAACAAATCTAATCCCTTTTATACATGACAACCCTTCAATTATTTAAAGATTGTGATGATGTCACCCAAGTTTTCTCCCCAAGTTAAGGATCCTTGGCTTCTTTAACCATCCATACTGGTTACCTTCCTTTATATCTATCCCCACTTATCAATGGTTGTTTTAAAATAGGGCACTCAAAATTTAATACTTAAATGAGGTCTGATGAAGGTTTAAAAAAAGCAGAACTGTTACTTCCCTCACTTTGGACATTATGCTTCAATTAATGTAGTCTAAAATCACATTTGCTTTTTTGGCTACCACATCACCCTGATGACTCATACTTAATTCCATTAAAACCCCTAATCTTTATTATAAACTGTCTTAGTCACATGTTTCCTATCCTGTAAGTATAGAATTGGATTTTTCAGCCCAAATGCAGAACTTTGCACTTATCCCTATAATTGCTAGGTAGCTTCAATCTACCTTTCTAGTATTATATGGTAGTTTTTGGTCACAATTCTGTTAATCAACGTATTTAACTACATTTTCCACCCCTGTATCGCCCACACAATTTAAGAACACACCAGGAAAATTATTCCATAGAAATTCCATAAAGTCAAGAAGCTCATGGGCAACACATTTAATTAAAGGAGTGAGGCTATATACGCCTAACAAAACTCAGAAGTTTTAAGACTTACATATATATATATATACTGTATAAGAGTATAAAATATAAAGTACAATCTGTTGATAGCAGAAAACAAGCTACTCACAAAATAATGTGTAATTCTAAGAAATTATTTTAGTATCACTGAAAAATGTAGCTTACCTACCTACATATTCATCCATGTTAAAAGTCTTTACATATTTGAAGGAAAGATCTCCATTCTTGTGATATTCTATTAATTTTTTATAACATCCCAAAGGTGTACTTCCTGAAAAAAAAATGTGTTTGTTTTTTTTTTAGCAGAAGCATAAAAAATATCAGACCCATCCTAACTCCTGGACTTCAGTTCTAGGATGACTAGAAAATCTGTCCTTTCAGGGTTAAGTTGCTAAGGATTGTCAAAGGGACAGAAGAAATTCAAAGCCATTTTACAGTTTGGGAAGATTTTAAGAGAGAAGAGCCAAATGAAAACATTGTGCTTGGAGTAAAGTGACTTGATTTCAAGTTCCAGTTCACACACTCACACACACCCCATTGTGTGACCCTGGGAAAATTATTTGGCTTCTTTGTATCTCAGTTTCCTCATCTACAGAATCTGGAAGCTTACACTACACTTCACTGCTTTGTTATGAGGAGAGCACTTTGTCTACTTTAAACCACTATATAAAAATGAGTTATCTTCACAATTAGTGAACCATCAATTTGATGGTTATAAGTAAATCCTACCAAAATACTGAACAATGAACCAAGACAATTCTAAAGGACTAATGATGAAGCATACTTTCTACCTCAAGAAATAGAACTGATATTGACTGAATGTAGTCTGAAGCATGCTATTTTTCATTTTTTCCTTTTATTCGAATCTTTTTGTACAAAATGATTAATATGGAAATGTTTTACCTAATTGTACATGTATAACCTATATCTGATTGCTTTACATCTCAGGGAGAGGGGAGAGAATAGGAGGAGAAAGGAACAGAATTTGGAACTCAAAACTTTAAATAAAAATGCTAAAAGTTGGGGAAAAAGCAAAAAAAAAAAATACTGAACAAAGAAAACCGAGAATAGCAAGATAAGGAGAAAAGGAAAATAGGTTTTCTTAATATTAGATATATATTTAGGGCTGAACCAAATTTCAGCTTTAAATTACTTTAAAAAACACAATAAAATAAACTTGAAAATGTTGTTCAGTCATTTCAGTTGCATCTAATTCTTCATGACCCCACTGGAGATTTTCTAGGCAAAGATACTGGAGTAGTTTGCCATTTCCTTTTCTAGCTCCTAAGTGACTTGCCAGGGTCACACATCTATTAAGTGTCTAAAACCTGATTTGAACCAGGGAAGATGAGTCTTCATGATACTAGGTCCAGTACTCCCACCAAGCTGCCTCAAAACTTAAAAATGGTTTTACTCTTCATGGTAAATTTGAATTGTGGCTTTAAAAATGAATTATCAGATATAAGATTAAGCAGTTTATTCCATTTTCCCTTTCTCGTTAGAGAAGAGACTCAATTTGCTTTTTTTTTAATACTTTCCTTATTTTAAAATGAGTTTGCTAGGTTTAGAATCAGGAAGCCCCAAGTTCAAATTCTGAGTCTGATATTTACTAGTTGTGTGATTCTGGACAAATCATTTAACCCCTATGTGCCTTAGGTATCTCCCTGGACTTAAATAAGTACCAGATAGAGTTTTATTTATTTATTCCACAAGCTGAGAAATGTTTCCAGGATAATGTAGAATGCTCATCTTTAAGAACTTTGCTCCTAATTAAAGATGTAGATCTAGAGAAAGGGAAAAAAGGGAAGTGATTATCAAAGGTGTAGGAAAACTAACTTTCTTGTTAGCACTTCCTAATGTAGTGGCCTAAGATAGAAAGCCAATTAAAATGCTTTATGGTAAAGTTAAGAAAAAAGGAAATTTTAATGACTTATTCACTTTGCGTTTTTCTCCCCAAGAGTCACTTCATCAATAATAGAGACTGAATACCTAATGTCCCCAGTGTTTCAGTAATATGACTAGGCTGAAGTAGTTAAGGTTCTGTCTTGAAAAAAGTCCTTTGGAGTAAGGTAATTATCATTCTCTTGTAACACTTCAAGAAAAGAGGAAAAAAAGAGGTACAGACAGAGAAAATGACTAAAAGAAAATACAGGAAGTAATAGCTGTCACTTATATAGCATTATCAAGTTTGCATTACCATTTTACACACATTATCTAATGTGACAGTCCTGTGAAGTTAAGTCCTATAGGTAGTATTTCTAGTTTACAGAGCTAAGACTGAGAGGCTAAATAATAAACGGTTAATAAAAGCACCTACTTCACAGAACTGTTAGTGAAGACAAAATGAAATAATGTATATCAAGTGATTTGCAAACCTTAAAGCACTATATAAATGTCAGGGTGGAAAGAGAGCTGAATTTAGACGTAGAAGACAAGAGCTCCTTCCAATCGCTACTTGGGCACATAATCTCTGGGTCTCAGTCTGCAAATGGGAGAACTAAATTAGATGATGTCTAAGGTTCCTGGAATTCTAAATTTCGGTATTATTGCTGTTAAGTGACTTTCCAATGGTCACACAGCCTCAATGCATTAGAAACAGGATGTTAAATCACTGTGACTCCAGGTCTCACATTCTATGCGCAAAGCCATGCTGCCTTAATTCTTTCACTTCTGAGGCTGTTCAGTTGCGTACAACACTTTGTGGGCACATTTGCAGTTTTCTTGGCAAAGACACTGTAGTGGTTTGTCATTTCCTTCTCCAGCTTATTTTACAGATAAGGCAAACACGGTTAAGTGACTTGTCCAGAGTCACACTGCTAGCAAGTGCTGGAAGTCTTCCTGACTTCAGGCCAAGCTGCCCAAATTCTTTCACCACTTGTTATTAACCAGCGTTTAACCTGCTGAAGCCCAAACTGGAAAACGTGGGAGAAATGATAGAAATAACAAACCTTTCCCCTCCCCCAAAACCAAACAAACAAAAAAAAGATACAAAAAAATCTTGTGAAAGTTAATGGCGACACAAGACAGAAATGTCTTAAAAGCATAGCATCCAATGCGCTCATTTTTTCATTAAGATTTTTGTATCTCAAGAATGTTTATTTTTTCATTCTATTCCAATATCGGCAGTAATCATGTAACAACTATAAAAAAATAGAGCAAGGGAACAAAATACTAACATTTTCACAAATCTTTACTTTTTAATGTGGAAAAATTAGTTTATTACCTGTTGGCAAGCCCAGGGTAAAATATCTGTCCTGTCTTGGTTTGAACTGGATAATTCGATTACAGATGTATTTGGCTGCCCATTCACTAGCCAAGTCATAATTATCAAGAATTACAAGTCTCATTCTGGTGATACACAGCTCCTCCGTCAAGCACTTCAAACCTGGAAAAATTCCATCATACAACACTTTAAAGTAGTTTACAATTGCAAATAAAAAATTTTTTTATCTTTTAAGATTGAGAGGTTAAATAATAAAAGGTTAATAAAAGCACCTACTTCATACAACTGTTAGTGAAGATAAAATGAAATAATGTATATCAAGTGATTTGCAAACCTTAAAGCACTATATAAATGTCAGGGTGGAAAGAGAGCTGAATTTAGATGTAAAAGACAAGGGTTCCAATCACTATTTGGGCAAATAATCTCTGGGTCTCAGTCTGCAAATGGGAGAACTAAAGATTCCAGAAAGAATGTTACTTTAAAAAGGTATGATTATTAGAGTTATAACACTAAATTGAAGTACCATAAGTACAGAGGTTACAATAGACTTTCTCCCTAAAAGAGAAAATCAAATACACAAAAGCTTATTAACAAATCAAGTTCTATGTTGTGATCAAGGTAATGATTGAAAAGTAGTTATTTTCTAAAAAAGTTTTTTCAGATCCCTCTTTATGAAAGGAATATGAAAATATTTTTCCTCCTATCGATACAGTAATGCATTACTCTTCTCTGGCTTGGAATACTGAATACATCAGGTGATTTTTAAAGTGAATCACAAATAGTAGCTAAATATTTCAACTCAATCTGATTTAAAAAAACCACACAATTAGAGGATATACTACTAATACCCTTACATTCAACAGGAATAGACTCTGGTGTTGTAACTCAAACATTTCGGTTATATCGATGATAATACAGTAAATCACAAGGTCAGTTACAAGGATCAATCTGGCATCCCTCAAATTCACCTCCACCTAGTTAGCAAAAGGCTTCTAACAACAAAATTAGAAACACCTGGAGTGTTGTGAGCAGAGGAATAGTAGCACCTCTTAGAAGCGTATTAAAGGGATACAATTGTAGCAACAATAAAAAGGAAAACTGTATAGCATACTGATGCAAGAAAGTTTCTTAAGGGCACACTTTAAAGTACTCTTTCCGTGCAACATTAAATTCAAATACGCAACTCATTCTCCCCCAACCCCAGCATTATCTGCTTTCCCACCTGGTGCATTTCTCTGGGATCACAAACATTTCTCCTATCCTCAACCGATCATCCTCCTTAGCTAAAGAGCCACAAAAGACTTTGGAGACTGTCATCTAATTCACCTGTCATTTTGCAGTTGAAAAAACTGAGTGACGCCCTCAAGCTCACACTGTCTATTAGCAGCAAAGCCCAACAACCATAACTTGAAGTGCATTTTCCCTTTCCAGGTCTCGTCTTCAAAACTATACGCGAGCGGGAAGGAAAGAACAGCTGTGGAAAGTGTTCCTCCTCCCTGGGAGCAGGAGCACCTCGGCCTGGCCCAGGACCACCAGCCCGGGCCACGAGAGCTCCCACTTACACAGACAGCCCTTTAAAAAGGACGGAGCACTTTCCTCACCACGATCCCGCGGGCTAGGAAGGGCTAGGATGGCCTAAGCGGTCGCACCAGGCGCGTCCCCGTATTAAACAAGAATGGAAGCTGCCCAAGGGCAGGGGCTGTTCCCCACCTCCCCAGCTCCCCCGCCCTTGCCCTCCGCTCCTCCACATTCCCAGGGCCTCGCACCGTGCCAGGCACGTAGCAGGCACTTCATAAATGCTGCCTAACTGCCTGGCTGAGCGCAGCTCAAGGGGCGGCGGGGGGAGCGGGGAAGGAGGACGCAGCCCCCAAGGGACTCGGCTACGAAGGTCGGAGTCCCAGCGCGAACGCCCGCCTCCTGGCTCCGAGTCGGACGCTCTCTCGGCTTCCACGATACGAGGGGGGAGAGGAGAGCGAGGCTCGATGCCCGACCGGGGGAGGGCGAACGTGCCGGGCTCCATCCTTCCACCGAGAAACTGAGGCCCGGCTCGGGAGGGCTCACTCACCCTCCAGCCCCCCACGCCGTCCCCCTCAGCCCCCACAGCACTCACCGCCGGAACTGGGTCCTGGGGACCCCCTGGCGGAGCTCGGCTGTCACTCGAGAAATGGGAGAGAGGAGACCAACAAGCGACCCCGGGAGAGCTGGGGCCGGAACCCCGGAGACCCGGATGGAGACAGCGGCAGCAGGAAGGGACTAAGGAAGAAGGCCGCGGGATGCCCTGCGCATGCGCGCCGCCTTCTTCGCCTGGAGGGATGGGGATGGAAGCGGCCAATCAGGGCCGGTTCCGGGCCGGCGGGGCGGGGAGGAGGGGGGTCTGTTTTGTTCAGTTACTTTGTATCCTCAGGTCCTGCTTACAAGCGGGTGGATCCACCCGTGGCCTTACTCGCGATTTAGGAATCCCAGCGGGGGGGGCGTCTAGGCTCAATCATGAGGTTCCGTCTACGTAACCTTGAGCTAGACATTGAATCTCTTTGGGTCTGTTTCCCTGTAGAATGATTTATAGAACACTTTAAGGCTTGCAAAAGCGCTTTACACGTTCTCTCTTTTGATCCTCACCCAAAATGTCTTAAGGTAGGTCCTATTAACCCCTTTCTCAGAGAAAATCAAAGCTCCAGGAACTAGCGTTTGTAGAGCTAAGGTCTATCATCATAGCAATCATAATAATATAGCTAACATTTATAAAGCACTTACTGTGTGCTCAGCGCATTACAATTTTTATCTCATATGATCCTTGCAGGGGTAGGTACTGTTATCATCATCCCCTTTTTACAAGTGAGGAAAGTGAGACAAACGGGTTAAGTCATTTGTCCAGGGTTATACAGCTAATAAGTCGAATTTGAACTCGTGTTCCTGACCTCTGGTGGGGCTGTTCAATCCACTGTTATTATTACCATTTCTCATCTGAGGAAATTAAGGCTGAGAGGTCTTGGCCTGCCTAGATTGTAAGTATAGGGTTTTACTGATGGCATGGTCTTCTTCAGCAAGGAAGGACGAACACAGCACAGTGGGGCTGGGAGAGACGGAAGGGTGAGGATTTTAATTCAAGTCTTGCTAAAATTCATTCCTGAGGCAAAGTGAAGTAATTAATGGGTAGTGTTCAGCTTTCCTTAGGGGAAGGTAGAGTTGTGGGTCAGTAAGACTTTACAGAGGAGGTAGTGATTTATTTGTATTGAAACAGAAAATAGGTTGGAGAAAAGAAGGGGTTATAAATTATACCATTCCTTGTGATGGAAACATCTGAACAAAAGATGCAGTAGGGTGAAGGAAACAAAACAAAACAGAACAAAACTATAGTCTAAGCATAATCTGCTAAGCAGAAAGTTTTTACTGAGGGCTAGCAAGAAACTATCTGAAGAGCAAGTTGATGGAAAAGAGGTTCATAGTGTGAGAAATGAGGTTGGAAATGTAGTTTGGGAATGGACTGATTATTGCCAGTCTGTAGAGAACTTTAGGATGAAATTTTTGAACTGTGCCTGATCATAATGAAGGGTGAAGAAAAAGTGTGTATACATTGTGAAAAGACAAGCACACTAATGCATTGCTGGCCAAACTCTGAATTGGTACAGTCATTCTAGAACACAATTGGCTATTATGCAAATAAGGTGACTCAAATGTCCACATGCTTTTACCCAGAAATATTAAGGAGGTCATTGACAAAAAGAAAGGGTACAATATGTAACAAATATTTATAAAAGCACTTTTCTGAGGTAGTGAATAACTGGAAACAAAGTAGATGATCAGTTGGCAAATGCCTAAAAAATTGTAACACATTAATGTTATGAAATATTACTGTACTATAAGGAAAGACAAACATGATAAAAAAAAAAAAGACAGATGTGTGAACTAACGCAAAGTGAAGGACGCAGAGCCAGGAAAATTAAACTTGATAACAGTAGCAATACAAAAGGGAAAAACAACTGCAATACAATCTAACATGAATATTCCAAAAATATAATGACCTAGTTTGCCACCAAAGAAGAGAAATAAGAAGCCACCTTCTCCTCCACTTTTGCAAAGATAGAGGCTCATGGATGTGGGATATTGCACATATAACATTTTCTTTGGTTTGTTCCAGTGTTTAGCGATCATCTAGTAATCTCTTCATTGTAGGGATGAGGAACTACGGTCTATGGAGATTAAATGACTTTCCCCAAGGTCACCAGGGTAGAAAATAGTAGATAACAGCATGTGAATACCTGTTCTCTAACTACAAGCCCAATGCCCTTCCTACAGTCCTATATTCCCTCTCAACATGGAATCTATGAAAGGAAGAATCTGAAATACAAGGAAGCTAGCTTACAAAGGAGGTGAGAAATTATCACACCAAGGACTTTGAGTATGATTGTTAAAACAAACATTTATTAGGCACCTGCTATGTACCAGGCACTGTACTGTATGTTTTACAAATATTTCACTTGATCCTCCCAACAACCCTAGGAGCTAGGTTCTATTATTATCCCCATTTTACAGAAATGACTCATCTCATCAGAAAAAACTGAGATGAAGAGAAGTTAAATGAGTTGCCCAAGTCATGTAGTTATTAAGTATCTGAGGCCATATTTGAACTCAGCTCTTTCTGACTCCATGCCCAAAGCTCTATCTACTGTACCAGCCAGCCCCTGTGGCATCTAATTACTAGGATCAAGTCTTGTATTATTATATCAAATTATTTTGGGAGTTACATTGGCAATTTTTTTTCTAGATAGATGGCATCTGAGATGCTACTTGCTATGATGATCATATTTTATATACAATTCTCAATTCTATGCATATTTATACCAGAAAATAGATCAATTATAAGTAACCATCAGAATTTAATTAATTGCTTCTTCAATTTAAAATGAGATCTTGAGCGTGTAGAAGCTACCACCATCAGACTTTAAAATTTGAGGAATTTATGTTAACATTCAGATGTTCATAAGGTTTCTTTAGAAAAGAACTATAAAAAATACAGCTCACAAGTGGACATAATAAGAGGGTATTTCAATTTTAACAGCCAAGAATAAAACACCTTCTCTTGATTGTAACCAAATCAAAAAAGTTTGACCATAAATTGTAAAACACAGTCTTAGAAGGTTATAAATAATGCATGTCATGATTAAATAATGATTTTAGATTTAAATTTGTTGCTGATTAGACTAGACTATATGAATATTACATGACAGAATTAAAATCATATTTTTAAAAGGTAATTGCTATATGCCAATAGAAATCAAGGTGTGTGGTCTAATGAATTTAATATTTATAACTGACAGATGTATCATGGTGTAGGGGATAGAGTTCTGGACTTAATGTGTGGGATAGGGTAAAATTCCACCTTTGACCCTAGCTATGGGATTGGACTAGTTATTTAATTTTATGTGCTTCAGGGAAGTCCTTCAGTTAAGTCATAGATTTACACATGATTCCAGTGATGGAGGAAGTTCTTCACACATATAGATCCTTCACCTACTTATAAGAATAATAATTGTAGAAATAACTGTAGAAAGCATAGTCATTGGTTTGGAAAGTCTGAATGGAGTCTTTCAAGAAAGAAATATTTTCTAATAAGGATAAATGTTAGTATCATGAAACATGTAAAATGTGAGCAACTCTAAAGTATTCAAACACAAGAGGGCAGTAATTTAATTGAAACTGGATTTAAAAGGCAGGACCTTTTTCTAATGAGTATGGCAGTAGTTCCACTATTGTTTCATTTAAAGCAGTAACTTTTATATTTTCCTCAATTTTTTTAAAAGTATGACATATCTCTACTGTGGCCTTGCTAATGAGAAAGAGGAAGGTGAGAGGAAGATGATGCATCAAAGGCTATCAAAAGCCACTTAGATGATATTAAATATGAGAGTAATGATTATTAAATATCCAAATATTAGGGAGATCCAGGATTCTCTTCCTTCTTCATTTGGAGATGAGGTCAAAGCTTAGTTCTCTAAAGGGTAGGAATTTTGTTATCCCACTCAACTAAAGAACCTTACAAAGAATTTCATCAGAAGTAAATTCTGGTTCATTGTGTTCCATTCAGCCAGGTATGTGTAGAGATAGATACTTTGTCTATATTGCCTGAGGCTGGGGATGTCCTGGGAGTGAGAGTAATGAGTCATGTCCCCCAGCACCTCATTAGAAAAGGCTCACTTCTCTTTATAATAGTCAATTCTCACTGACTGTTACCCAGAGTTGATTGCCATCCTCAGGAACATCCACACTTACAAGGGCACAGAAGTGCTGAGTGAGTTTGAAGAGGGGTCTTTGGCATTTGAGAGTGCCACTGACCCCTTTTTTTAATTATCTTTCAGCATGATTAATAAAACTATGTCTCTCAAACTTTCCATATGTCATAAATACAAGGCAGGACATAGTATCCACTGACTTAGAAGAATTATCAGACCAGTTAAAATTACCCTCAAAAATTATGATATTTGACAACAAACTTATTTACCACTGTTTATCTTAAAAAACAGATTTATGTTTTCACTTCTTATAGAGCTGGACTTTGATTTTTGCCAGATTGCTGTGTCACCAAATTGTAATTTTCCTTATCTCCTGGTCAGGACTGGGATTTCAAGGAACAGAATTCTGAGTTGATCAAGCTACAGAGCTTATTGATTAGCCTCTGATGTACATATCAAAAAGATACAAGGAAACATGTGAGTTCTGGGAAATGATCCTGCTGAAGTTGATCTCAGGAAGTTGACTCTATCCTGGCAGTATTCTGACCTCAAGGCCATTACAGGCTGTGTCATTTTGTAATGAGATAGGCAGAGTTAGATGGATGCACAGTCTGAGGCAGAGAAATTCTGTGTTTGATGGATGCTAAAATTAAATGAGTCACTGAAAAGTTACCCTTGGATTGGTACAGACTCTTTGGTCTTGATGGCTGCAGAACTAGCTGCTGCACTGACCCCTCTATCTCCTCCCCTTCCCCCACCCCCAAGAAAAGAAAAAGGACTTATTATACAGTTGATATGGCCTTTGTTTATTGTCTTAAATTACAGGTCTTTGTTCTGTTTCCTAGAGTAAAGTATGTAGCCAGATGCCTGTAAGGGTTGGAGGTTTGTTTGGTTCAGAGTAAAACAGGAAAGGTTTACCTACTGAGCAGAGAAAGAAGTGGGTATTCAATCACTCCCTCCTCTGGCCACGTTACCCTCTGGAACGTGTGGATGCCAGATTTGCTGTTTATTCTCCCTCTCCTTGCACCAGGCAGAACCTATTTTCTAGCTGATCCTCCTCCCCTCAATTTCTACAGAGAACGTTCACTGCACATACATGGGTGGGAAAGCAATGGTACCCCACATGGTGTCACCCACAATAAGAGTAGCTCAGATTTCACACAAGGTGGGGAAACCCAGATCGAAATTTTCCCTTTTGCTGGCTATTCATATGGAATATAATTCTAAAAGTACCAATGATTTTCTCATTTAGCTTGGGAGCCCCACTTGAAAGGGTGATAAGAACTCCTCCTATCCTGACATTTAGCCAGAAGATGTCTTCTCTGTTTATCTTTATTGTACTCTGCCTTATGTTACACAATGTAACACACAACGGGAAGGATTAGGCTCTTTTATTGAAACTGGCTGTGATACTGAGATGGAAAGTATTAAACAACTTTAGAGTAGGACAGTTTTGGGGGAAGAATGTCTATTATTCTGGGCAGCCGGAAGGGGAGATGAGAGACAACTGCTTTCCCATCTATTTCCTGTTTTCCTTAATGGAATGTTAGCAGCCAGCAGAAGCCCAAACCACATTTCTTCAGTACTTTTAGGCTGCTAAAGCAGCCCCTCCATCCCACCCCCTGGCCAATCTCTGGCCCATTATAGTTGCACTGTTTTAACACTAGCCTCTGATTCCCCTCATCTTGAGTCACTATCACTCACTTCACTAATGGAACTACTCTCTTTTATAATCAAACCAAGAGTTCACCATTTTCCTTCCCAGTATCCTGGTTGCATTTCTTTCTAGACAGAAAACACAAAAATTCAGTTCTGACCCAATAAAACTTCCTCTTTTGTTGTGAAATTCTCTGTGTCAAAGTACTGTGGGTTACAAATTGCATCAAAAAACACATTAACTGGAATCAATGAAAATGTCTTCCATATATTTAAAGAACTGTCTACTATTGATTTCATTTAAATATGCAGAATCATCCCTTGGTTATAGCAAATTTATACCTGAGTAGGCAGCTTTTTTGTGCTGCACAGTGACTTTAGAGGGATAGCATATAATGGAAAAAAGCTGGAGAAGATTTTGGGTTTACCTGTAAAAAAACTGGGGAGAGATTGAGTAGTGAAGTGATGGGAAGCAACATTTACAACATTGTTTGTCTTCTAAAGCCTTGTTGATAGAATACTGCATATAAATTATGTTGAAACACTCGAGTATTTGGTGTAGTTTTTACTAGTATGTGTACTACCAAATTTACTATATACTTTTGTATTTATATATATATTTATATATATATATATATATATATATATATATATATATATATATATATAGCCTTGAGACTATGTTGTTTCAACATTCTATAGAATCAGAGTTTTAAACATGCAAGATACCATGGAAATCTATTGCATATCCTTCATTATAGAGGAAATAGACCCATGATAAAAATTTTGTAGCCATATTTAAGTCTCAAATAGTTTTTTTAAATCAATTTATTTTTACACATCTTTTTATGTAACCCATTTTCCATACTCCATTAAGTTGGACTACTCACTTGTCCCTGAACATGCCTTTACCTTTTGGTCTCCATGAGATTCTCTGTTCCTGAAAATATCTTTTCCTTAGTCCTTCAGGTATTGAATTCCTACCCATTCTTTGGTGTGGAGGCAAGAATATTGGCCTTGAGTCAGAAGACCTGGTTTCAAGACCTGGTTCTGCTATTTACTAATGGTTCTGGGAAGTCTCTTCATCTCTCTGGTCCTCCTTTTCCTCAACTGCAAAATGAGAGTATTAGACCAGACAACCTCTAAGAACCCTTCCAATCTAAATCAATAATCCTATAATGCCAAAAGAAACATTTTGGAAGGAAAATTCCTCTCAATGTAGTGGAATGAGCAGATTTGAAATAAATATTTTAAAGAAGTATTTTATTAAGTAGAATTGGTCTGGATATTAAGAACTATCTCCTATTGCCTATAAATTAGGCTTTATTTCCCAATACAATAGTGTGTCTACTGATATTTAATTATCATCTTTGGGCCTTAAAAGTACTTTAAATATTTCATATACTATCAGAGTCAGTTCATATGTTCATTACTTTTACCAAACGGCTTTTGTTTCTCTTTCTATTTTAAATCTTTGCCACAAGAGATGGCTGCCTAGGAGGTTGAGGAGACCTGTATTTTGAAATGAAGATAGTATCAAAAGCTGTCAATACATTTTTTACTTTTAAAATGCAATTAAAAGATAATTTTTTTTAAATTTAAAAGGAAGGTCAATCAAAATCAGAGATAAAATTATGATGAGTCAATATAGAGTGTGATGTTGGGATAAATATACTGGCTCTTTGCCTCTGCTCTATCTGCAGTTTTTGTGTGGTACTCTGTAAATATCTCAAGTATGGTGAAGGACAGAGATTGTCCATAGTTTCCTGTGACTATTATAGTTGTGAAGTTTTTGTATTCATGAAAAAATTCCTGTTTTTTCTTATAGCTCTAATTAAGGTTTGGGGTAGGGGAGTGGTATTTTGAAAAGTGAAGTAACTTTCAAATCCATTATTTATAATTTACCTTTTCCCCTTCAAGATTTCCTAACTTGTATATGACCTTGATATTCTATAAATTAGCTTCTTTATATTTAGGTAGAATTTAAAAATTGCAAGATAATCATTCTTATTCTTATCCTATTACATTCCATGATCTTAAATTTAATATTGAGTCAAATGAAAATTACTTCTTTTAGAATATCTTCTATTTTCTTAGTGTTTCTGTAGTTAATAAAGAGAATGCACTGTGTGGGTGGTGGATTTTTATTCTCAAAAATATAGATTAGGAAAGTCCATGTTTATTTTGTACCTAATTTTTACAACCTTTGGGCAAATTTACTACCTTGGGCAAACTGAAGACTGAAATAGTTGGTGATAGAGTGGGGGAGAGGGGTATTCTCTCAAAAATTCATTTTTCATAAGAGTGCTTGTTTGGATAGACTTGGGATAAAGGAACAGCAGGAGGTGAAAGCCCTGTGGAGGAGAATAAGAAGGAGATGTAGAAGGAGAAGGACTTAAAGATGAGGAAAAGGAAACTGGGTAAAAGAATGAAAGACAAAGAAAGTGAAATAAATTGGTAAGGCACAGTAAAAGAAGGGAAATGGAAATTGGATAAGGTTATCAAGGTACTAAGAGCATAAGAAGATGCTAATATAGTCAGAAAATTAACATGTTCAGAGAAGAAGATATCCCCTGAGCTGCTGTAAACAGAGTTCTTCAGGAGCACTGCTAACAAGAAGACCAAAGACTGAGAGGTTTTATTTCTAGCAAGATGAAGACTAGGGAGAACTTTGCGGTGACATTTTGATTTCCACCAAGGTCAAGTGACTACTATCTATTTTCAAAATACAGGATAGTCTCCCTCTTAGAAAGAAAGGCAAAAGGGCTCTAGGAGTCTCTCTAGATTATTAGATAGAACAAAGTATTCCTTAAAACAAACAGTAGAAACAGCAACCACAGAAATACCTTAATTTGAAAACAATCACTACCACCCCCAAAGAAAGAAAATAAAAAGATATAAAGAGTTATTAGAATGTTGGAGGTTAGAAAAATTTCACCTGGAAGAATTGACACTGGGAGATAGATACAAAACTATTTCCAAAGGGGAAAGATGCTTAGATTCTCTGAGGAGGAAGCAGCTTCTTGTCCTTCAAGGAATGATTGTGTGGATTAACAAGTGATTTCAATAATGTCAGGATATTGGGAAATGCCCTGTTTTCCAGAGCTAAGGCCCAGACAAGCAAGCTTTGCTGTTAACTTGACATAATAATCCTTTGCGTTCACTCTCTGGATGATCTCAGCCACAGTAAAATCCCAGAATTTGGATTTATGATTTTATTATGTATATTATGTATAATGTATATTATGTATAATGTATATGTTATTATGTATAATGATTATACTATTTAGCTATTTTTGGAGCTTCCCTATTTCCCAGAGGATCTTGACCTGAGAGCTGGGACCAAACTGATATGATACAGCAGAAAGTGATCAATCACTGACATGCTAACAATCTCTGTGCTTATAACTGCCAAGTGAACTGAACCAATTGCTGCACTCCTGTTCCCACCACCAAATCTCTCGTTCTTTACCCCACTGAATTATCACAAGGTTCAACAATCCTAACAACTTGAGACAGTCGCAAGGATCAGTGATTCCCACAGGACCCAAGAGTACCTGTATTGTCCCGCCAAAATGCCAACCATGGAAACCATTTACTTGAGACCTAAGAATGACTATATTGTAGTCCAGCCTTTTGTGGGTTTTTTGCTTAAAAATCCTACCCCGGCCCTCAAGACCTGCTTCTTAGGAAGGTGGACTTTGTTTATATGTCATTTCCCTCACTCTGAAATTAAACTGTGATTTGATTGCTAACTCACTTGTTGCTGGCCTGCTTTGTTTGGCTCTGACCATCTTCAGGTTAGAGATTGGTCCAGTTCAAACTGGAATTCTTTTGTCAGTAAGAAATCATCCAGCAAGGAACTGTAAAAGAAAAGAGAAACAATAGTTCTTGGTGGTTCTTTGCTGAAGAATACTGAGCTAGCAATTTGTCATTTTGGAAATAACAATTAGAAACCCGTGAATAAGTTCTGCCCACTTATGGTGGTTCACATGTACATAACTGATAGGACCAGGAGGAATCCAGAAATATCTGCTAAAGATGATGAAGTCTTGGGCAAGAAAAGGATGACCTTTAGGGTGCAAGTAATATTTTTATAACATCTGTCAGTTGTTGGCTGGGGCTTTAGAAGAGAACGGTGGATTTGGAAAGTGAACAGATGCTTAAGAAGATGGTATTTTATAGTGGATTCTAATTTCTGGACCAGAGATTCTTGTATAGGATTGACAGTCCTTGACCAGAGCTGAAATTGTACTTAACAAGAGTTGCAGTTTCTTGCAGCTTTGCAACTGTCATCAAGAGGGCTTTAGACTCAAAGGGAAGGGGGAAGGCAAAAATTGTATATAAATCCAACAAAATAGGTACCAGAGAGAGGTACCATAATAGAGGCAGTCTATTATAGCAGACCATAATAGAGTCACCTTTCCAAATTACCTTCAGTATGGCTATGGAGTTGATATTCCTAAGATAGATTTCACCTTGACGGCACCCTACTAAAAACATCAATTATCTTTTTCCTCAAAAACAAAATAAAATCTCCCAACCTGTATTTAAATTCTTCCAAAATATGACTTCAACCTATCTTTCTAATCTTGTTTCATATTAATGTTTCTTCATATGTTCTCCATGTAAAATAAATGGTCTGAAGTTACCAAATCTTATCTCCATGATTTTGTACAATTGATTCTTATGGGGAATACAATTCCTATTCACTTCCGCTTCAAAAATGCCTAGCTTCCTATAAATCACAGCTTCAGTGGCAATGCCAACATTAGATCTTTACTGATCTCAGTTATAGGTATTCTCTTCCTCTTTAAATTACTTTCCATAATATTATATTAATTTATTTGCGAGCATGTTCTATCCCCTCAGTAGAGATGGTGACATCTCTTTATGGGCAAGATTATTTTATTATTTTTGTCTTTGGTCCCCAACATCTAACATAATGCCCTGTATGTAGTAGGTCCTTAATAATTATGTATTGCATATAATTGAATTCAATAAAATTGAGTTTATTTAGAAAAATATTTTTTGTGGGAAAATCAGATTCACCTGATAGAATTTTAATCACTGTATAAATGTCTCCAGTATCCCTCTACTTTAGATACATATTTTGAGGGTAACTGACAGGCCTTAAACCCATCAGTGATTTAGGGAGATGTCTTCCCCCAAGCATGTGAAGAATTCCCTCAGCAAAATGGACAAATGGGAACAGTTTGTTCCAGTGGCCAGAAAGGTAGTGGAAGCAGGTGCTGTGGAGCACAGAGAGCTGGAGCAGTCATCTAAGACACAAAGTCATCCATCCTATGCTGTGTCATCACCAGTTGTCCTGACTTTTGTCTCGCCACTGGACTTTTATGACTTTTGAGTAAGAGTGAAGCCGACAACTTTGTGCAGCTCTGGCTCACTTAAATGTACATGGGTGAGTCAAGACATCACCTCTTCATGACATTAGTCCTCTCTGAAGTGAAGGTTGAACAACTTTAAGGATGTGTAAATATGGGTGTTTTTTCCACCAGTACAGATCAGAACCCTGCCATAAACTAATGAATGGATTCCAAGAATAAATCACTGAAAAATATGTTACCCTACAGTCAACCTGGGTTAAACCTCTTTGAATTAATTTATTTCTGATTTACTTATTTATTTTTAGTTTTTGTTATTCAGTTCCACAAGATTTTGAGTTCCAAATTTTCTCTTCATCTCTCCCCTTTGACCACCCCAAGACAGTGTGCATTCTGCTTACCCCTTCCCCACAGTTTGCCCTCCCTTCTATCACACCCTTCCCTTCTCTTATCCCTAGCTCCTCCGTTTTCTTGGAGGAAAAGAAAGATTTTCATATCCCATTGCCTGTATATCTCATTTCTCAGTTGCATGAAATAACAATTTTTAACATTCATTTTTAAAACTTTTTATTCCAACTTCTCTCCCTCCCCACTCATCCCCACTGAGAAGGCAAGCAATTCAATATGTGTTACATATGTGTAGTTATCCAAAAGACTTCCATAAAAGTCATGTTCTGAAAAACTAACTGTATTTCTCTCCATCCTATTCTGCCCCCCATTTATTCTATTCTCTTTTGACCCTATCCCTCCTCAAAAGTTTACTTGTAATTTCACTCTCCTCCCATTTGCCCTCCCTTCTAACATCCCCCCACATCCACTTCTCCCCTTCTCCCCTACTTTCCTGTAGTGTAAGATAGATTTTTGTAGCAAATTGAGTATTCATGTTATGCTCTCCTTACATCAAATATCATGAGGATAAGGTTCACTTTTTCCCTCACTTTGCCTCTCTTCCCTTCCATTGGAAAAGTTTATTCTTGTCTCTTTTATGTGAGAGATAATTTGCCCCATTCTATTTTTCCCTTTCTCTTCCCAATATATTCCTCTCTCACCCCTTAATTTTATTTTTTTAGGTATCATCCCTTCCTATTCAACTCACCCTGTGCCCTCTGTCTATATGTATATAATCCCTCCAACTCCCCTAATACTGAGAAAAGTCTCACAAATTATAAATATTATCTTTCCATGGAAGAATGTAGGCAGTTCAACTTTAGTAAGTCCTTTAAGGTTTCTCTTTCCTATTTACCTTTTCATGCTTCTTTTGATTTTTGTCTTTGAAAATCAAATTTTTTATTCAGCTCTAGTCTTTTCATCAAGAATGCTTGAAAGTCTTCTATTTCATTGAATGACCATTTTTCCCCCTTAAGGATTATGCTCAGTTTTGTTGGGGAGGTGATTCTTGGTTTTAATCCTAGTTCCTTTGACTTCTGGAATATCATATTCCAAGTCCTGCAATCCTTTAATGTAGAAGCTGCTAGATCTTGTGTTATTCTGATTGTATTTTCACGATATTGAAATTGTTTCTTTCTGACTTCTTACAATATTTTCTCCTTAATCTGGGAGCTCTGGAATTTGACTGCAATATTCCTAGGAGTTTTCCTTTTGGGATCTCTTTCAGGAGGCAATCAATGGATTCTTTCAAGATTTATTTTACCTTCTAATTCTAGGGCAATTTCCTTGATAATTTCTTGAAAGATGATGTGTAGGCTCTTTTTTTGATCATGGTTTTCAGGTAGAACCATAGTTTTTAAATTGTCTTTCCTGGATCTATTTACCAGGTCAGTTGTTTTTTCCAGTGAGATATTTCACATTGTCTGCTATTTTTTCATTCCTTTGGTTTTGTTTTATAATTTCTTGATTTTTCATAAAGTTATTAGCTTCCATCTTCTCCATTCTAATCTTTAAGGAATTCTTTTCTTCAACATGCTTTTGGACCTCCTTTTCCATCTGGCCAACTCTGCCTTTTAAGGCATTTTTCTTTTCATTGAATTTTTGGATCTCTTTTGTCATTTGGGTTCGTCTAATTTTTACAGTGTTATTTTCTTCAGCATGTTTTGGGTCTCCTTTAGCAAGCAGTTGACTCATTTTTCATATTTTTCTTGCATCACTCTCATTCCTTTTCCCAATTTTTGCTCTACTTCTCATACTTGATTTTCAAAATCCTTTTTGAACTCTTCCACGGGTGAGATCAATTCATATTTTTCTTGGAGGCTTTGGATGGAGGAGCTTTGACTGTTGTCTTCTGTTTGCATGTTTTGGTCTTCCTTGTCACCAAAGTAAGATTCTGTGTCTGATTCTTTTTTCAGTCTTTGCTCATTTCCCTAGCAATTTACTAGACTTTTCAGCTCTTTGTCAAGGTAGAGCTCTGCTTCCAGTGGTGGTGGTGGTGGTGGTGGTAGTGGTGTACTCTCAGGCTTGATTCTCCCATGATCTGTTGGTTAGAGCTCCAGAAACAGTCACTATTTCTACCCCTGCTGCTGCTGTGACTGCTGTGGATTCCTCTGTCCCCTTCCCCCCTCTACTGCTGTGGGGCTGGGGCAGGACCTTTCCACTCTCTCACACAGTCCCACAGTCTTTTTCCACTGACCTTCCAATATGTCCTCAGTGTTTTGGGGTCCTAAAGACTGGATACTGCCACAAATGCAAGAGATTCAGTCTCCTCAAGGCCTGCTCAGATCCTGTCTGTGCCAGTGTGGCCCAGGCTAGACTATGCCTTGCCCACTGTGTGGTGCAATAGACGCTTCCCAACAACCTTCCAGGCTGGAGATTTGCTTCACTTTATCATTCTGTGGGTTCTGCAGCTCCAGAATTTGTGTAGAGCCATTTTTTACAGGTATTTGACTGGACTTGAGGGCAGCGCTCTAGAAAGTGTGTGCTGATTACTCCACCATCTTCTGAATTTATTTATTTATTGGCTGGTATTTAACAAATAGTCATATAGCCCATCATTTGGAACGTATCTATAGTTTTTCCACCTTGGCTTTTTCAGCTTTTTTAAAAAATTATTATTACCACTCTAAAACAGAAAAAAAGTCACATAAAAGAGTAGAAAATAGTCTCATCTCCTTCCCAAGTTAATTTCAAATCAAAACAATCAATATATAGAACTGGTTATTTCAAAAGTAATATGCGACATAATACATAGAATTTGCCTAGGAATAGTAGACCTCTTTTATAATCAGGTTTTGTAGAATGGTTAGTTCTGTGACTGTTCAACATAGTAACTATTATAGTTTTCTTTATATATTAAGTCTTTACTAATTGTCAAGAATGCAGAACTTCATTCAGTCAATCAAACAAGACAGCATTTATGCATCTATCATTTTCTGAATTGTTAGGAACCTGTTTATATTTTTCCCAGATAACTTTGCTTCCCTGTATCACAAGACCCAGCTCACTCACATTCACTTCAATGACAATACCTTTGGTAATAATATCTAAAGTTAGAGATAGTGGGCATGAGGTATTCTGCTTCATACAAAGTATGAGTAGATAAAAAGTGGCTTTAAGTTCTGTATGAGCCTTCTTAAAACATATACCCATTAGCCTAATAAATATTTCATATTTTGATGGTTTTCAAGTAAATACATTCCCAACAAAGCAGGCTTTCCTAACCATTTTCTTCCAAAGCTTTCTGTTCCCTGTATGAATAAAATGTAACACTTCTGTTTCTTCTTGGGCATGAACTTTTGGCAAGGGCACTGTCCATTAACCAGCTTTCTCTTTTAATTTTGGCTTAACCATGTTGGAAAGGACTTTGGCTCAGGATTGCCCCTCTCCATCCAGCAGATATTCAGGCACTGCTCCTTGGGGAGTTTTTTCAATATTCTTTTTTGTTTTGTTTTTAATAATTAATTTATTTGTTTTCAGTTTCCAACAATCACTTTCATAAGTTTTAAATGTTTCTACCCCTTCCTTCTCCTTCCCTTCCCAAAATGGCATTCAATCTTATATGGGTTCTACAAATACATTCTTATTAAACACATTTTCACATTAGTCATATTACATAGAAGAATTAAAAGGAATGGGAGAAATGAGGAAATGAGGAAAACCAAAATGAAATGAAACATAACAAAATAGAAACTAGTCTGCTTCATTCTGAGTTCCAACTCTATAGTTTTTTCCTCTGGATGTGGATGGCATTTTGCATCAAGTCCTTTGGAGATGTTTTAGGTCTTTGAATTGTTATGAAGGACTAATCTATTACAAACAGTCCTCACACACTGTGGCTGTTACTGTGTATAATATTTTACTGGTTCTGGTCATTTCATTCAGCATCAGTTCATATAAGTTTTCCTAGATATTCTTAAGTTCTCCTGGTCATCATTTCTTACAGCATAATAGTGTTCTATTACATTCATATAACACAACTTGTTCAGCCATTCCTCAATTGATGGGCATCCCTTTGATTTCCGGTTCTTGGATGCCACAAAAAGAGCTGCTATAAACACTTTTGTATACTTGGGTCCTTTTCCCATTTTTAAGATCTCTTAGGGATACAGCCCTAGAAGCGATATTTCTGGGTCCTAGAAATAATATTGCTGAGACAAAGGGTATATACATTTTTATAGCCCTTTGGGTATAGTTTCAAAATGTTCTCCAAAGTGGTTGAGTCAGCGCACAGCTCTACCAGAAATGAATTAGTGTTCCAACTCTCCCACTTCTCCAACCTTTATCATCTTCCTGTTTTGTCATGTTAGCCAATCTGATAGATGTGATGGGATACCTCAGATTTGTTTTGATTTGCATCTCTCTTAATCAATAGTGATTTAGAGCATTTTTTCATATGACTATATATAGTTTTAATTTCTTCCTCACAAAAATGCCTGTTCATAGCCTTTATTTATCAATTGCAGAATGACTTGTATTCTTGTAAATTTGACTCAGTTCTCTACATATTTTAAAAATGAGGCCTTTTTCACAGACATTGGTTGTAAAAATTCTTTCCCAATTTTCTGCTTCCCTCCTAATATTGGTTGGATTGACTTTTTTGTACAAAAACATTCCAATTGAATGTAATCAAAATTATCCATTTTGCATTTCATAATGTTCTCTGTCTCTTGTTTAGTCATAAATTTCTCCATTCTCTATAAATGTGACAAATAAACTATTCCTTGCTCCCCTAATTTGTTTATAGTATCAGCTTTTATACCTATTGTGTACCCATCTGGATTTTATTCTGGTATATGATGTCAGGCATTGGTCTATACCCAGTTTCTGCCCCACTATTTTCCAATTTTCCCAGTAGTTTTTATCAAACAGTGAGTTCTTATCCCAGAAGTTGGGGTCCTGGGATTTATCAAACTGTAAGCTGCTATAATCATGGACTCCTGTGGTTTGTGAACCTAATCTATTCCACTGATCTACTCATCTATTTCTTAATCAGTACCAAGTGGTTTTGATGATTACTGCTTTATAATATAATTTGAGATCTGGTATGGCTAGGCCACCTTCTCTAGCATTTCTTTTCATTAATTCCCTTGACATTCTGGACCTTTTGTTCTTCCAGATGAATTTTGATATTATTTTTTCTAGCTCTATAAAATAATTTTTGGTAGTTTAATTGGTATGGCTCTTAATAAGTAAATTAATTTAGGTAGAATTTTCATTTTTATTATATTAGCTCAGTCTACCCATGAGCAACTGATGTTTTCCAGTTAATTATATCTGATTTTATTTATGTGAGAAGTGTTTTGAAATTGTATTTATGTAGTCCCTGGGCTTGTTTTGGCAGGTAGACTCCCAAGTATTTTATAGTGTTTACTGTAACTTTAAATGAAATTTCTCTTTCTATCGCTTGCTGTTGGACTTGATTAGTAACATATAGAAATACAGATAATATATGTGAGTTGATTTTGTATCCTGCTACTTTGCCAAAGTTGTTTATTATTTCAAGTAGTTTTTAATTGATTCTCTGGGATTCTCTAAGTATATCATCATATCATCTGCAAAGAGTGATAATTTAGTTTCTTTGCCCATTCTGATTCCTTCAATTTCTTTTTCTTCTCTTATTGTTAAAACTAACATTTCTAGTACCATATTGAATAACAGTGATAATGGACATCTTTGTTCCCTCCATCTTATTGGAAATGCATTTAGTTTATCCTCATTACATATAATGCTTGTTGATAGTTTTAGGTAGATATTACTTATTATTTTGAGGAAGGCTGCATTTATTTCTATGCTGTCCATAGGACAATAGGAATGTCAATAGGAATGGGTGTTGTATTCTGTCAAAAGCTTTTTCTGCATCTATTGAGATAATCATATGGTTTCTGTTAGTTTTGTTGTGCATATGATTAATAATGCTGATAGCTTTCCTGTTATTGAACCATCCCTCGTATAAATTCTACCTGATCAAAATGTATTATTCCCTTGATGAATGGCTGTAATCTTCTTGCTAATATCTTACATAAAATTTTTGCATATATATTCATTAGGGAAATTGGTCTATAATATTCTTTCTCTGATTTGGATCTTCCCAGTTTAGGTATCAGAACCATATTTATATCATAAAAAGAATTCGGTAGGACTCCTTTTCCAATTTCACCAAATATTCTGTATGGTATTGAAATTAACTATTCTTTAAATGTTAGATAGAATTCCGTTATAAATCCATCTGAACCTGGAGATTTGTTTTCCCTAGGGAGTTCGTTGATGGTTTGTTCAATTTCTTTTTCTGAGTTGGGGTTATTGAAACATTTTACTTCCTGTTCTGTTCTTGTCAGTTTATATTTTTTGTAAATACTAATCCATTCCACTAAGATTGTCAAATTTGTGGGCGTACAATTGGGCAAAGTAATTTATAATTACTGTTTTAGTTTCTTCTTCATTGGAAGTGAGTTCACCCCCTTTTCATTTTTGATACTGGTAATTTTTTTTTGCTTCTTTATTTTTTTAAAATCAACTTACCCAAAGGTTATCAATATTATTGTTTTTTCATAAAACTCTTAGTTTTATTTATTAGTTCATTAGTTTTCTTCATTTCAATTTTATTAATATCTCATTTGATTTTCAGTATTTCTAATTTGGTATTTAATTGGGGATTTTCAATTTATTCTTTTTCTAACTTTTTCAGTTGAATCCATATTCATTGGTCTCCTCTTTCTCTATTTTATTCAGGTAAGAATTCAGAGATATAAAACTTACCCTAAAAACTACTTTCATTGCACTCATACATTTTGGTAGGTTGTCTCATTATTATCATTCTCTTGAATGAAATTATTGATTGTTTCTATGATTTGTTGTTTGACCCACTCATTCTTTAGGATTAGATTATTTAGTTTCCAATTAATTTTTTGTCTATCTTTCCATGTCCCTTTGTTACATATAATTTTTATTGCATCATGATCTGAAAAGGATGCATGGACCATCTCTGTCTTTTTGTACTGGATGTGAGGATTTTATTCCCTAGTGTATGGTCAATTTTTGTGCATGTGCCATGTACCACTGATAAAAAAGATATATTCCTTTCTATCCCCATTCAGTTTTCTCCAGAGATCTGTCATATCTGTCTTTTCCAGAATTTTGTTCACCTCCTTAACTTCCTCCTTGTTTATTTTTAAATTATATTTATCAAGTTCAGAGAGGGGAGGTTGAGGTCCCCCACTAGTACAGTTTTGCAATCTATTTCTTCTTATAACTCCTTTAACTTCTCCTCTAAGAATCTGGACCCTATAACACTTGGTGCATATATGTTTAGTAATAATATTTCATTTTTGATGGTGCTGTTTAACAGGATTTAGTTTCCTTCCTTATCTCTTTCAATTAGATCTATTTTGGATTTTGCTTTGTCTGATATTAGCATTGCTATTTCTGCTTTTTTTACATCATATGAAGCATAATATATTGTATTCCAGCCTTTTACCTTTATCCTGTGTGTATTTCCCTGTTTCAAATGTGTTTCTTGTAAATAGCATATGGTAAGATTATGGTTTTTAATCCCTTGTGCTACCCACCTCCATTTTATGGAAGAATTCATCCCATTCACAAAATTATGATTACTGTCTGTGTCTTTCTGTCCATTCTATTCCCCCTCCATTTATGGTTTTATTTCTCCTTTCTCCCTTACCCTCCTCAAGAGTTTTACTTTCAACCACCACCTCCCTCAGTCTTCCCTCCCTTCTATCAGCTTTTTCCCTTATTATTTCTTCCCTCCCTTCTGTCCACCATCACTCTTTTCTTTCTCCTTTTCCCTCCTACTGCCTGTAGGGCAAGTTAGACTTCTATACTTAATTGAGTATGTTGCTCCATCCTTGAACCAAATCAGATGAGAGTAAAGCTCATATAATTCTCATCTCCCTCTCTTCTTTCCTTCTATTATGTTTTTGTGCCTCTTCATGTGATATAATTTATCTATTCTGCCTTCTCCTTTCCTCTTCTCCCATTACAATCCCTTCACATCCTTTAATTATATTTTTATCTTCAAATCAGTTAATGTATACACACTTCCTCTCTTTATGTATATCCCTTTTAAGTATAATAATAAATACACAATTTTCAAAATTAACAAGTATCCTCCCATACAGCTATCCAAACAATTTGCCCATACTGAATAACAATTTTCCCCCCATGTTTGCCTTTTTATGCCTCTCTTAAGTCTTAAATTTGAAAATCAAATTTTCTATTGAGCTTTGACTCATCCAGAAGGTCTGGAAATCCCTTATTTCATTAAATGTCCATCTTCTTGCCTGAAAGAGTATTATCAATTTTGCTGCATAATTGATTGTTGGTTGTAGTTCAAGCTCCTTTGCCTTACAGAATGCATTCCAATCCTTCCAGTCTTTTAATGTAGAAGCTGCAAGGTCCTGTGTGATCCTGACTGTAATTCCTTGATATTTGAATTGTTTCTTTCAGGCCACTTGTAGTATTTTCTCCTTGACCTAGTCCTGGAATTTGGCAACATTATTTCTTGGCATTTTCCATTTGGGATCTGTTTCAGGAGGTGATTGATGAATTTTTTTGATGATTATTTTGGTCTCTGGATCTGGGACTTCAGGGCAGTTTTCCTTGATGGTTTCTTGGAAGATATTGTCCAGGCTTTTTTTTTCATCATGGCTTTCTGGTAGACTAATAATTCTTAGATTTTATCTCCTGGATCTGTTTCCAAGTTCAGTTGTTTTTCTAATGAGATATTTTACATTTTCTTCTATTTTTTCATTCGTTAGACTTTGTTTGACTGATACTTGATGCTTCATAGAGTCATTAGTGTCCACTTCTCAAATTCTAATTTTTAACAAATTATTTTCTTCAGTTAGCTTTTGTACTTCCTTTTCCATTTGTCCAATTTTTCCAGTTAAGTTTTCTACCTCCTCATCCCTTTGACAATTTTACTTTTTAAGGAGCTTTTCTCTCCAGTGAATTCTTTTTTATTTTGCCAATTGTGTTTTAAAATCACTGGGCAATTTTTCTTCTACCTCTCTAATTTGGTTTTTAAAATACTTCTTGAGCTCTTCCAAAATGGTCTTTGGGATTGAGATCTGTTCATATTTCCTTTTAAGGTTTCAGATGTGAGTACAGTGTCAGTAATGTCCTTTTCTGAATTCATATTTTGATCTTCCCTGTCCTCATAGTGAGATTCTGTGGTCTTTGCTTTTCTTATTTGATTCTGGCTAATGGTAATTGCCTTTTTCCTGGCTTTTAAAGTGGATCTCTGTTTCTGTGGCACAGTGGACTCTGTCCCATGTTTCTTGTGCTGAGAACTTGAGGCTTTGTGTGTTGTGGCTTCTGGTTCTTTCGACTAGAAGCTATATAATGCTGCAGTTTACCTGCTGGCTGAGCTGAGCTGGCTAGTGTGTGCCAAGGCTGAGGTCAGATGAAGTCTTTCTGAATTTCCCTGGTGTTACACTGAAGCTTCTGGCATAAGATATGGGGGAGTGGTAGAGGCACAGGCTCAGCAGTTGGTGAATTCCATCTGTGATGTGTCTGCTCAATTCCCCTGGCTGTGATAAGGCATGCTTGGGGTTCTGGTGTTGACACTTACCAGCTCCAGACTTCAGGGATCAGACTCTTCTGCTGGTTCACTTAGGTGGTTCTTGCTGGGATGCTTCCAGTCTTGCACTGGTCCTTTTCAGTCACAGCAAGAGGACCCTTCCTGGTGGTCTCCCTAGGCTCCCAAACTAAAAGACTGTTTACCCTTTCTACTGACTCTACTAATCCAGGAATTTTCCTGGAGCAATATTCACTGGGTTGTTTGAGGTCAACAAGGGGACCATGGGAGCATTTACAGTTTACTTTGCCTTCGTGACTCCCAGAACTCCAATAGTTTTCATCATTTTTTTTTTTTTGCTGGGCATTTCTCTTTAAATAAATCTTGATAATCTTTTTCATTTGACTCTTCTCAGCATGACACTGTTTATGTTAGTATTTGGCCTTCAGAACAACCATTTTCTTACTTTCTTTGAATGTTTATGAACTTCTCAGCTTTCCTTCTTTCTCCTTTACTCTAGGTAATCCAAATGGTAGCCATATCATTTTCAGTGTAACTCTACATATTCATTCTGTGGCATGGGGATAGCTGGGGGGCCATCAGGAGATACTGAAAATACCTCCAAACTTAAGACCCTCTGCTGTTAGCAGAAAAAATTCTTTTCTTTCCAATTTATTTATTTATTTTTAGTTTTCAACATTCATTTCTACAAGATTTTGAGTTTCAAATTTTCTGCCCATCTCCCCTACCCCACCCTAAAACATCTTTAATTCTGATTACCCCTTTCCCTCAATCTACCCTCCTTTCTGTCACACCTCTCCCTTCCCTTATCCCCATCTTTTATTTTTTTCTTGTAGGACAAGATAGATTTCTATACCCCATTATCTGTATTTCTTATTTTCCAGTTACATGCAAAAACAATTCTCAACATTTGTTTCTAAAACTTTGAGTTCTAACTTCTCTCTCTTCCTCCCTCCTCACCCAACCCCATTGAGAAGACAAGCAATTCAATATAGGCTATATATGTGTAGCTTTACTAAAGATTTCCATGATAGTCATGTTGTGAAAGACTAACTATATTTCCCTCCATCCTATCCTGCCCCCTCCTTTATTCTATTCTCTCTTTTGACCTTATCCCTCCCCAGAAGTGTTTACTTCTAATTACGCCCCTCCTCTCATTTGCCCTCCCTTGTATCATCCCTCCCATACCCCACTTATCTCCCTCTCCCCTACTTTCCTGTAGTGTAAGGTAGATTTTCATACCAAATTGAGTGTTCATGTTATTCTCTCCTTAAGTCAAACATGATTAGAGTAAGTTTCACTTTTTCCCTCTCATGTTCCCCTTTTCCCCTCCATTGAAAAAGCTTTTTCTTGCTTTTTTTTATGAGAGATAATTTGCCCCATTCCATTTCTCCATTTCTCCTCCCAATATACTCCTCTATCATCCCTTAATTTTATTTTTTTACATATCATTCCTTCCTATTCAACTTACTCTGTGCCCTGTCTATATAATCTATCTATCTATCTATCTATCTATCTATCTATCTATCTATCTATCTATCTATCTATCATCTATCTATCTATCTATCTATCTATCTATCTATCTATCTATCTATCTATCTGCCTATCTATCTATATATCTATCAAATCCCCAACTACCCAAATACTGAGAAGAGTTTCAAGAGTTACAAATATTATCTTTCCATGCAGGAATATAAGCAGTTCAACTTTAGTAAGTCCCTTATGACTTCTCTTTCCTGTTTAACTTTTCATGCTTCTCTTGATTCTTGTGTTTGAAAGCCAGATTTTCTGTTCAGCTCTGGTATTTTCATCAAGAATGCTTGAAAGTTCTCTATTTCATTGAATGACCATTTCCCCCTTGCAGTATTATACTCAGTTTTGCTGGGAAGGTGATTCTTGGATTTAATCCTAGTTCCTTTGATTTCTGGAATATCATATTCCAAGCCCTTTGATCCCTTATTGTAGAAGCTGCTGCATCTTGTGTTATCCTGACTGTATTTCCACAGTACTTGAATTGTTTCTTTCTGACTGCTTAGAATATTTTCTCCTTGACCTGGAAACTCTGGAATTTGGCTGCAATATTCCAAGGAGTTTTTCTTTTCAGATCTCTTTCACAAGTGATTGGTGGATTGTCTCAATATTTATTTTACCCTCTGGTTCCAGAATATCAGGGCAGTTTTCCTTGATAATTTCATGGAAGATGATGTCTAGGCTCTTTTTTTGATCATGACTCTCAGGTAGAACCATAATTTTTAAAATGTCTCTTTTGGATCTATTTTCCAGGTCAGTTGTTTTTCCAATGAGATATTTCACATTCTCTTCTAGTTTTTCATTCTTTTGGTTTTGTTTTATAATTTCTTGGTTTCTCATAAAGCTTCCATCTATTTTCCATCTCCATTCTAACTTTTAAAGGACTTTTCTTCAGCGGGCTTTTGAACCTCCTTTTCCATTTGACTAATTCTGCTCTTTAAAACATTCTTCTTCTCATTGGCTTTTTGGGCCTCTTTTGCCATTTGAGTTAGTTTATTTTTAAAGGTGTTAATTTCTCCAACATCTTTTTGGGTCTCCTTTAGCAAGCTGTTGACTTGCTTTTTATGATTTTCTTCCATTGCTCTCATTTCTCTTTCCAATTTTTCCTCCATCTGTCTTAAGCCTGATTGCTTATCCATGTTGGGGACATGTCATCTCTGGACCTGAAGTTGACCAATCTCCACATGCCAGCTGAAGAACTGATCTCTCAAATGAGACCTCTTGGGTCAGGGAAAGTTCTATATCCAATCTCATCAGGAAGTAGTTATGGAAAAAGAGACATTTGCCCCTTACCTCAAGATTTTGGGCCCCATTTACTTGTGCTCAAGTCCCACCATAAAATATTGTTTTACATGCTCATTTTGTGTGTTCTCTGTTATACTGTTGTAAAGTTCTGTTGACGCCAATTGCCTAAGATATTGTTTTATGTGCTTATTTTCTGTTATCTTTGTTAAAGTTCTGTTAACATCCAGTTGCCCCACTGACCTATGTAATGAATATGAAAGCTCTTGGGACTGAATGTAATTGTAATTTATATGGAAAGATCTTTCTTATTCATTAGTAGGCCCATATGATCTTCTTGAATCACTTGGAAGCCTAAGTGACATGTAGTGGGAGGAACTTGATGAAGAGGCAGAACAGGAAGGGTGGAGCAAAACCAGGAGGAAGTAAGTACACATGGTTGGGACAGAGGAAAGTGGATGCAGGCAAGCAGGCAGGCATAGCTTAGGCCGGTGAGTGTTTTTTTGCTTGTAAGGAGACATGGTAGAGGGTGGGAGGCTTGGGAATGGCTTTGCTCCCTGCAGTGATCATGTTTATTGACTTCATGACTACCATGACAAATTTAACTTTCTGGTTCTGGGATTTAGCTCTCTGGTGTCTGAATAAATTTTTTTTCTTCTGCCTTCTGTATGGAGAGACTGTTATACTTTGAGATTAAGAACTACACTGGTATATTCCTAGTCACTACCAGTGCTGTGACTATTGCCTTGGCGATACACCCACCTATCTGATTTCCTTCTGCTCTTTGTTGCATTGGCTTTGTTTGTACAAAAACTTTTAAATTTAATGTAATGAAAGTTATGCTTTTTGCATTTCACAATGTTCTTCATCTCTTATTTGGTCATAAATCTTTCCTTCTCCATAGACCTGGCAGGCAAACTATTCCTTGCTCTCCTAATTTGTTTACGTTATAACCCTTTATGTCTAAATCATGTAACCATTTTGACTATATCTTGGTATGTGGTGTAAGATGTTGGTCCATGCCTAGTTTCTGCCATACTACTTTTCAGTTTTTCCAGCAGGTTTGTCAAATACTGAATTCCTGTCCTAGAAGGTGGAGTCTCTAGGTTCATCCCAAAGAGATAGTAAAAAAGGGGGAAGGACCTACATGTATGAAACTATAGCTGCTCTTTTTATGGTGGCAAAGAATTGGTGATTGAGGGGATGTCCATCAATTGGGGAATGGCTGAACAAGTTGTGGTATAGGAATATAATGGAATACTATTGTGCTATTAAGAAATGAAGAGCAGACAGATTTCAGAAAACCCTGGAAAGACTTACGTTAACTAATACCATGTGAAGTGAGTAGAATCAGAATAACATTATACACAGTAACAGCAACACTGACTTTGATAGATTTAGCTAGTCTCAGCAATATAATGATCTAAAACAATTCCAAAAGACTCATGATGGAAAGTGCTATCCACATCGAGACAAAGAAAGATGGAGTCTGAATGCAGATTGAAGCAAACGATTTTCTCCCTTTTTTTTTCTTTTTTGGGTTTTTTTTCCCTTTTGTTTTGATTCTTCTTTCACAACATGACTAATGTGGAAATATGTTTAATATGATTGTACATGTATTGCCAATATCAGATTGGTTCTACCTTGGGGAAGGTGGTGAGTGGGATAAAGTGAAGACTTCTCTAGAGTAGATCAGACCTTAGGCCTGAGTTTCTAAACTTAAAGGTGTAAAACCACTTGCAACCCCTCTCCCATTGTTTGCTTAACCCATTTCCTTATCATATTGTATAATCAAAACCCCTTGTAGAACAAAGGAAATGTTTGTTCCGTTTCTTTTTCAATTCTTTGCATCAGGGGACTTTCTGAGAATATGCCATTTGCTCAAAACATTAACCTACAGAGTTAAAGGTTAAGTTGCAGGGGGAGTTTTGTGGTTTTTGGCTTTATAATCCTGCATCTGCTCTTGTAAGATGCCTCCCTGCTCCAGGAAACTGGTGAAGGGACCACCTGCTTCTTGCAAGTACCAAGTAAAGGACTTTCTCTTTATACTTTGAGATGCCTCTGAGTAGTCAATTTGAGTAGGGGTCTTGCCATCCACACAGAGGGGAGGAGAAAGAAACAATTTGGAACTAAAATCTTATAAAAGTGCATGTTAAACTATCTTTACAAGTAATTGAAAAAATAAAATACTATTAAGTGGTGTTGGGGAAAGGTATGTGGATGGGTTTGGGGGAGAACTTAGGCAAGTCCTACCTTTACTCTGTCATCTTGGCTCTGTCTTCCCAATTACATTTTAATCTAGTTCAGTAGTGCTGCCCATGGGCATGTGTTTGATACCTCTGCTCCAGATGTTCCTCTTTTCAAATGATTTGTGTTCATTTTACCAAATGAGATCTAGAATAAAGTAACCTTTATTAATGCTATCCATAATAACTAAAGTGTTCTGTCCAAGTACACTCACAGGAAAAACCACATGGATAAAGAAAACCTATTGTTCAAAATATGAAATGTAAATATAAGTAGGAAAAGGTAAATGGACAATGCAAGGAACTATTCATTTGTACAAATATCTTGACAGACACTAAAAATTGTCAATGACTTTGGTCCACAACTCAACAGGAAAAATCAGAAAGGATTGTTGTTCAGTTGTTTCAATTGTATCAAACTCTTTATGACCCCATTTTGGAGTTTTCTTGGCAAAAATACTGGAACAGTTTGCCATTTCCTTCTCCAGTTCATTGCACAGATGAGGAACTGAGGCAAAGAAGGGTTAAGTGATTTGCCCAGAGTCACACAGATGGTAAATGTCTGAAGTCAGATTTGAACTTAGAAAGATGAGTATTTCTGACTCCAGGCCTAGCACTGTATCCTCTATGCCACTTAGCTGCCTGTCAGAAGGATTACCTTTGAGAAATTGTACATTGCTTTTTATTTATATGTATCTTTTCCCCACAACAATTGCTATCTTTCTAACAATATTTTTCTAATGATGTTGTAGGGTTATGCATCTTAGAATACCTTAGTTTCAGAAAAATTTAAGCTAAGATCTACCCAATAGATTTTACTTGAAACAATACTTTCCCCAACTCCATCCTTGACTCCAAAAAGACCTCTTTACGGATCACCTCCTAAGTATTTTATTCAGATTTTACTACTATGGAATATACTTCTCTAGACTTGGCTTGGTAAAAATGTAGTTTATGAGCTTCCCTTTCCCATTCTCACAACTTAATCTGAATGACCTATACTTAAAATTCATTAATTTCAAGAAAGAATATTTCCTTTCCTCCTACTGCCATCTCATTTTATAATAAATACCAATCCAGGAATCCAAGCCCATGATGTTATTTTTCCTCCATGCCCCTTAGCAAGGGTAGTGTTTCCAAGGGACAATAGTCTTATCTTACCTTTCCAGATTTATATACCTAGTCCATTCAACCTAATTGGATTTTTCTAAGTTTCTTTTCTCTACTGAATTTTGTTTTTTAAAAAAGTTCAATTCTGAGACAAATTTTGTAAGTTAAATGTCTTTAAAAATCATTTAAACCTTTAGCATATTATTTTTAACTTTGCAAAATAAATTTCTCCTGGGCTTAAACTCTTTGCTATTCAGTATAAAATATCCCAGTCTTTTGTTTCAGTCATAATTTGTGAGTAATGCTGAATAATGCATATAAAGTAAATTGTCTCCTCATGGCTGCTTGAAAGTTTTGTTTTGAAAATGGATATTTTTAAGTGTTACCTTTCCAGGTGATTTCAACCCAAGGTTCCTTGCTGTTAGTAGACTATGAAGCCTATTAATCAGCCACATCCATCTAGTCTCAGACAGGACCACAATACTCAGACAATCAGAAAGCAGTACCACCAGGATGCCCAAGCAAGATATGGACCCAAAACAAAAGAAGAAACTTTCCCTAAGTAGGCACCTGCAAAAGCTGACTTTTTGTCCATAGAGAGGATTATTATAATATCATTATCATACACACATACTCCTCACAATGGGATTTTCTGTATGCATTGTGGATAATTGCATGCACAGTTCCACTGTGGCTGGGACCCCTCTCTTATTACCATTTTATCCCTCCTGCCTTTTTTAATATTCATAATTTCTGTTATGTAATTATATCTTTACTATATAAAAATCTACCTTACTTTCTCTGAAGTTACTGTTCTCTTGGAATTAAGCTCACTTCATGAGAAGTGTCAATCTCAATAAATGACCATATTTGGATTAGAGGTGGTCTGACTGAATTCTCTGAGATGGTTCCACCACAACACATCATGAAACTACAATGCTGTGAGAAGATTCTCTATAGACTTTTAAAGACAGTTAATTTTAATAAGAATGTCAAATTAATCTGCTGTATAAAACACAGAATAAACCAAACAATAATAAATTAAAAACAATTTATGGAACATTAATGCTTTAAATTTTTTATTATGTTAACTTTGAAAATCAAACTTAGGCACCAGAGCTAGCTTCTGTTTGGAGAGATATTTAATTCCTCTATTTAGTTCAAATTAGAGTTATTAGACTCAATTGATTAAATTATACCTAACTACTCCATATATTTGGATAGGGCCAATATGAGCAATTGTGCATTTAAGTGTACATCTCTGCTAACACTGCTAACCAGTCAATATTGGCTCCTGGACTCAAATGAATGGTTTATTTAGAAGATTTATTTGTGTAGAAAATATATCAACCTGAGCATCTCTAATTATACAGTATTGAGCACACTGTGCAGATTATTAAATTTTACCAATAACAGTGTTCGGGAATCAAAGAGTATCTCCATTTTGATGTTTTAACTTTCCCCCAAAGGACTGATAAATATTGTTTATTTAATTCTAACAGTTCCCACTGGTACCTGCCAGTCTTCCATCTTCCCCAAACCTCTCAACAGGAAGTGTCGCAGTCTAGGGGTACCAAGAAACCTGAAATTACAGGGCAAAGGACATGGGTCTGCCTTGAAAGAATTTGACCACTCTATCCTTCTTTCAGTCAGAGATAAGGTTTATTGTGTCACTAATAAAAGCAGGATAGATTTTAAGAATTTGAAGTATTTGTGACTCCAGTACTAATGGACCAGATTTTAAGAATTTGAGCAATTTAATGGAGGTAAGATGGAAACTTTTATAAAGAAAGACTATGGGAAGATCTGCATGGGATTAAGGAGTAGTGAATAGCCTGGGGAGCTCTGGAGGTAATAGAGAATGGAGGGTTAACCTGGGTAGGGGGATGGAGGGAGTAGGCACAATGAAAGGACAATTAAAAAGACTATTGACTGAGATGGACTTGGTGCCTTATGTAAACTCCAGAGACTTGGTTCAGGGGCTTTGGGGTTCAGTTCCCAATGACACTGTCTTTTCCTTTTAGGGGTTCAGGTCTTATCCCCATCAGAAGGAGTGTATGGCTCCCTAGTTAAGAATTTTTTATCTGCTGGGGGGTGGAGCCAAGATGGCAGAGTAGAAGGATGTACCCCTAGAAGCTCTCCCCCCAAAACCCATAAAACACCTATAAAATGACTTTAAACAAATTCTAGAGCAGCAGAAGCCACAAAACAACAGAGTGAAAGAGATTTCCAGCCCAAGGGAGCCTTGAAGGCCAACAGGAAAGGTCTATCACATCAGGTGTGGAGCAAAGCACAGTTCAGCCTTGGCCATGCAATGGCAAGGACAGGACTGGAGTAAGCTCCAAGGCACCACAGGCAACAGCTAGGGGTCCCGGATTCCTCAACTCACAAATGCCAAAGACAGCTTCAAAGGTCAGTGAGAAAGTTCTTTTACCTGGATGAGAAGGGAACATGGTCTGGGCCTGGCACCAGGCAATGACAGCTTCCATTGTTGGATCCCTGGCCTAAAGACCCTGGGACAATTGAGCAGCTGACCTGGATCTCAGCCCTCGGTGATGGTCCTGGGTGAGGAGGAGTATTGGCTGTGTGGTAAAACCAGTGGAAGCTCTGGAGAGGGAATCCTGTTCACAGACCAGAACGCAGATCAGGAGAGGAGTAAACTCCTCTCCCTTGATTGTGCCACCTTGGAGGAACTGAGAACTTACATTTTCATCCAAAACCTCCAAAATAAATATGCAGTGGTCTCAGGCCATGGAAGAACTCAAAAAGAAGTTTGAAAATCAAGTAAAAGAGGTGGAGGAAAAATTGGGAAGAGAAATGAAAGTGATGCAAGAAAATCATGAAAAACAAGTAAACAGCTTGCTAAGGGAAACTCAAAAAAATGCTGAAGAAAATAACACCTTTAGTTTAGACTAACCCAAATGGGAAAAGAGGTCCAAAAAGCCAACAAGGAGAAAAATGCTTTAAGAAGCAGAATTAGCTGATAGAAAAGGAAGTTCAAAAGGTCACTGAAGAAAATAGTTCTTTAAAAATTAGAATTAGGAGCAGATGGAAGCTAATGACTTTATGAGAAACCAAAAAATTACAAAACAAAACCAAAACAGTGAAAAAATAGAAGACAATGTGAAATTTCTCATTGGAAAAACAACTAACTTGGAAAATAAATCCAGGAGAGACAGTTTAGAGTTTATGGGACTACCTGAAAGCCATGATGAAATTATCAGGGAAAACTGTCCTTATATTCTAGAACCAAAGGTTAAAATAAATATTAAAAGAATCCACCAAATACCTCCTGAAAGAGATACAAAAAGAAACTCCTAGGAATATTGTAACCAAATTCCAAAGTTCCCAAGTCAAGGAGAAAATATTGCAAGCAGCCAGAAAGAAATAATTTGACTATTGTGGAAATACAGTCAGGATAACACAAGATGCAGCAGCTTCTACAGTAAGGGACTGAAGGGCTTGGAATATGATATTCCAGAAGTCAAAGGAACTAGGATTAAAACCAAGAATCACCTCCCCAGCAAAACCGAGTATAATGCTTCAGGGGAAAAATTGGTCATTCAATTAAATAGAGGACTTGCATGCATTCTTGATGAAAAGACCAGAGTTCAGTAGAAAATTTGACTTTCAAACACAAGAATCAAGAGAAACATGACAAGGTAAACAGGAAAGAGAAGTCATAAATGACTTACTAAAGTTGAAGTGTTTACATTCCTACACAGAAAGATAATATTTGTAGCTCTTCAGACTTTTCTCAGTATTTGGACAGGATTACACACACACACACACACACACACACACACGCACACACACACACACACATATACACAGAGGGCCCAGAGTGAGTTGAATAAGAAGGGATGGTATGTAAAAAAATAAAAATAAGGGGTGAGAGAGGAATATATTGGAAGAAGAAAGTGAAAAATGGAATGGGGCAAATTATTTCTCATAAAAGAGGCAAGGGGGAAGGTGAGAGAGAAAAAGTGAGGCTTACTCTCATCATATTTGGCTCAAGGAAGGAATAACATGCACACTCAATTTGGTATGAAAATCTATCTTACCCTACAGGAAAGTAGGGGAGAAGGGGAAAAGTGAGGTGGGGTGGGGAGATAGAAGGGAGGGCAAATGGGAGGAGGGAGCAATTAGAAGTAAACACTTTTGGGAAGGGACAAAGTCAAAAGAGAGAATAGAATAAATGGGGGACGGGATAGGATGGAGGGAAATATAGTTAGTCTTTCACAACATGACTATTATGGAAGTCTTTTGCAAAACTACACATATATATCCTAAATTGCATTGCTTGCTTTCTCAGTAGGGATGATTGGGAAGGGAGGAAGGGAGAGAAGGTAGAACTCAAAGCTTTAGGAACGAATGTTGTGAATTGTTTTTGCATTCAACTGAGAAATAAGAAATACAGGTAATGAGGTATAGAAATCTTTCTTGCACTGCAAAGAAAGAGAGAATATGGGGATAAGCAAAGGAAAGGGTGTGATAGAAGGAAGAGCAGTTTGGGGAAGAGAGTAATCAGAATGTATAGTGTTTTGAGGTGGGGAAGAGGAGAGATAGGGAGAAAATTTGTAACTCAAAATTTTGTGGAAATGAATGTTGAAGACTAAAAATAATTAATTTAAAAAAGAAAACTGAGACAATCTTTGGAATGGAGCAATCTCTATGAGCTGACACATGAAATAGGAGCAGAGAGATGACTATATGTGAATCCAGGCAAGAGTTGGGAGTGATCAGCCCACAGAGGAAGAATCATGGGACTTGGAAGCCAATCTCAAGTTAAGATGAAAGAGGACTTTATTTGGACACAACATTGATTAAGAAGATTGTTCTTCCAGTGACCTAGGGATGGATGGTGTGTTACTTTGAAAAAGGACTTTACTTACATACTTGATGGTGATTGAATGATATATTTTACTTAAGGACATTGCTATTGTTATGATATATATATATATATATATATATATATATACATATATGTGTGTGTGTGTGTGTATGTATTGATCGAATGATGTGTTTTACTTAAGCATGTTGCTATGAATGTCATGACTTTATTGAACAGTGCTTAATTTATTGCTGAATAGAGTTCATTGTGCAAAAAAAAGCTTTACTCTCCTGGATTCCCCAAACAAATTCATATTTTTTCCTAGTAATTTTATATAAGGATTTTAAAATTTGTCCTATATGTGATATGTGATGTTGTCAATATCCAAATAATCCTATAAACTTTGGGGACTCCTTCTTATTGGTAGAGATAGTAAAATCCTGAATCTTTTGTCTGGGTGGCAGGAGAATCTCTTGTAGCCCCTGATTCCATTGTATACCCCAAAACTTTATGGTTTGAACTGGCCCTTGAATCTTTGCAGTGTTAATCTCCCACCCTTTGTTTTTCATAAACTCAATTTAAAGTGTCAAACTCTTCTCCACTTCTTCTACACCTTTTCCCTGTATCATGATATCATCTATGTAGCGGGTAAGCTGTATACCAGACAGCTCTAATTCATTCAAGTGTTCACAATGCTATGACCAATAGTGGGGCTATGTAGATATCCTTGTGGTAAGCATGTAAAAGTGTATTGTTTGCTCTGCCAGGTGAAAGTAAATTGGTCTCGTTTCAAATCTATTGAGATAGTAAAGAAAGCATTGGTTAAATCAATAACTGCATACCAAGTTCCATCATATTTCTGGATCTTTTCTATTCAGGCAATGGTATCAGGAACAGCAGCACACAAGGGAGGAATTATCTTATTCAGTTGTCTATAATCCACTGTCATCTTCCATGTCCCATCTGACTTTCATACTGGCCAGACAGGACTATTCTATCGAGTGGTTGTAGGGACTAAGACTCCTTCCTCAACATATTCCTTTGGAGTATTGGTAATTTCATCTTGCCCACCTGTCACATGATACTACTTTAAAGTAATCCCTTCAGAAGGTTCAGGGAAAGTGATTGGGTTCATTTTTATTTTACCCACTAAAACCTGTCTTCCTTACTGTAAACTGGTATCTGCCCTCAGCTAAATTTAAAGTCATACCTCTCAATATATCTATTCCAATGGTGTATTCAGGAATGGGTACAATTACCACGGTATATTCTTTCTTAAGCAGTTGTCCAATTTTCATCATTAGATTGAGTTATCTGGCTCATATTTCAGCCCTTCTCAATCTTGTGATGGTGATAGGAGTTCCACATTTAAACTTATCAGGGTTTCTATATATAAGGGAGGCCTCTGCCCCAGTATGTATTAATGCCCTAGTTACAGCAATGGTGAGTGGAATCACCTTTGCAGAAGTTTTTCCAATATATGATCAAATTGATATGGGGTCTACAATCCTGTCTACATATTTCTTTAATCTGATCTGGGACCTGGCCAATTTCCTATTCTCCCTGAAGGTGCAATAAACTTGGATATAAGGGGTTAACAGGATCAGTAGGGAGAATAAGAAATTCTTACTTCTCTATTTTGTCTAGTGGGGTGTAGAGTGTGTTCATGGAGGACCAGTATCAGCACCTTTGGTGTGATAGTTGCTGAGCCCTTTTCAGGTCTCTTCCACCTTTGGTGTCTACCTGTTCCACTGAACTCTTACCTGTGGCATGCGCAGCAGCCACACCCTGGTAAACCATTTCAGTAGATGGGTCAAACAAGGTTGAGGGTAACCAAGGGTTCTCAAACTTTGGTGAGTTAGGGAGGGGTCTACCCCAAGCATGTGAATTCCTCATCTGGTGGAATGAGTGGATGAGAATAATTTGTTCCAGCGGCCATGAAGGCAGATGAAGCAGGTGATATGGAACACTTAGAGCTTGGTTAGACACCAAAGATGCCAAGGTCATCCACTGCATCCTGAGCCACCACCAACCATCTGGACTCTGTCCTGCCACAGGGCTATGATGACTCTGGAGGAAAGAGTGAGGCTGACGACTTCGTACAACTCTGCCTCACTTAAATCTAATTTATGCACAAATTAAAAGACATCACCATACCATTTCACTATTATGACGCAAAGTCCTGTGGCAATAGGCAAGAGATGAAGCAGCAGGTGTGGATACCCTGGGAGCTGTAGTCAGAACCCTGCACACAGGCAGCCCAAGCTGTAGGGTCATTTCTCACTGGAAGAAGCAGTGGGACTCGGTAACCCCCTGGGTGTCTGAGCAGCCTTTTAAGGATCGTATTGCTCACCTCCTAATGTGAGGAAGGGGGCTAGAAAATGTGCCCTAAATTACCCACTTACCCAGCCTTGGCTTGATTACTGTATCAGGCGGGGAATCCCACTATGTGGTCAAAACACAAAAAAATGTATGAAAACTTCTGCAAAGGTGATTCCACTCAGCATTGGCACATGGAACATGTGCACACTAACAGAGAACACAAAATCCAGTAGACCTGAAAGAAGAACTGCTCTTGTTGCAAGAGAACTCAACAGGAAGCACATCCAAATAGCAGCCCTGAGTGAAACAAGGTTAGCAAATGAAGGCCAGCTTACTGTGATTGGAGCTCCATACATCTTTTTCTGGAGTGGGTGCAGTGAACAGGACTGCCGTGAAGCTGGTGTGGGTTTTGCAATCAAAACCAATCTAATCAGCAAGCTGGCATGCCTGCCAAAAGGAGTGAATGACAGGCTCATGACAATATGATTGCCACTCATAGGAACATGCCATGCCGCAACCATCAGTACCTATACTCCCACCATGATAAACTCTGATGAAGACCTAGAGACGCTTATTGTCAATGTGCCAAAAGAGGACAAGTTTATTATACTGGATGACTATAATGCTAGAGTAGGCTCAGACTACCAGGGAGTCCCAGGGAGGAATGGAGTTGGAAACAGCAATAGTAATTGTCATTTACTGCTGAAGACTTGTGCATCACATGACCTTCTCATCACCAACACTGTGTTCTGCTTACCTAAATGCATTAAAACTTCATGGATGCACCCTTGCAGCAAACACTGGCATCTAATACATCATGTGATTGTAAGGAGAAGAGACAAACAAGACATGAGAGTAACAAAGGCAATGTGTGGTGCAGAGTGCTGGACTGATCATAGACTTATCCTTTCCAAGTCAAATATTCATGTTCATCAAAAGTACCAACCCCAAGGCAAAATGACTACCAGAAGGATTAATGTCAACAAATTAGAGCTCTTCTCTGAGCATGAACAGTTTGCTGCTGACTTGGAGGGGAAGTTGAACCAACATACACTTGGCAACAATGGAGCAGAAAAGGAGTGAGTAGTGTTCATAGGTTTGGTGTACAGTACTGCATTTTCTCGTCTGGGTCAGAACACTCGCAAACACCAAGACTGGTTTGATGAAAATGATGAGGAAATTCAGAAGTTGCTAAATGAAAAAATGAGAACTCCACAGGATTTACCAGCAGGATAGTTCATCCACTTCTAAGAAGGAAGCATTTAATTCCTTCAAATACAAAGTACAAGCAAAGAGAGATGCAGGACTCCTGGCTCAGTAAGAAGGCAGACGAAATTCAGTTTTATGCTGATAGTAACAATCCAAAGTGCTTTTATGATTCTCTGAATTTATGGACCAAAAACCTGTGGTGCATCACAATTACTCATTGCTAATGGAGTCACATTTATTAGTGATAAAGACATCATCCTAGAGTGATGGGTTAAACACTTCCATAGTGTTCTTAACAGACCATCATCAATCAATGCTGAGGCCATTGATCATTTACCTCCCTCTTTAGCTGAACTTCCAATTGAAGAAGAGGTTTTGAGGACCATTAGGCTCCTTTCATGTGGCAAAGCACCTGGTGCTGATCCTATTTCAGCTGAGATTTATAAGGTAGGGGGACCATTGCTCATACAAAAGCTGACTGAAATTTTCCAGGTTATATGGCAAGAGGAGATTATCCCCTAGGAGTTCAAGGATGCTTTCATTGTCTATCTCTATAAGGTTAAAGGAAATAGGTTGTCCTGGGATAATCACAGGGGCATCTCTCTCTTAGTCATTGCTGGCAAAATTCTTGCTAGAGACTGATCCTTCACCTGGAAGATGGTGAATCACCTGGAGCCAATGTGGCTTCAGAAAGGGCTGAGGAACAGTCGATATGGTGTTTGCTGCCTGACAACTCCAGGAGAAATGCCAGGAGCAGAACATAGGTCTGTACACAATGTTTGTAGATCTGACAAAGGTCTTTGACACTATTAATCTAGAGGGCTTATGGAAAATTATGTCAAAATTTGATTGCCTAAAGAAGTTCATCAAATTGTGCATCAATTTCATGATGGCATGTTTACCCAGATTCTGGATAATAGACAAAGGTCTTGTGCCTTCCCAGTCACCAAAGGAGTGACACAGGGTTGTGTGCTTGCTCCTATGCTTTTTAGCATGATGTTCTAAGACATGTTGACAAATGCTTTCAATGAGGATGAACACGGAATCAACTACCATACTGATGATAAGTTCTTCAATTGGAAAATGCTACACCAAAGTGGAGGGAGTATTGGTGTATGATTTTCTGTGCACTCAATGAAGCCTCTGAAACTGAGATGTAACAAAGTATGGATCAATTCTCTGCTGCCTGTGCTAATTTTGGCCTAATATTAACACCAAGAAAACATAGGTGCTCCATGAACCACCACCACACCATCCATACGTGGAACTATCAATTGCATCAGATGGAGAAGTTTTGAATGCTGTGGATAAGTTCACTTGCCTTGGTAGTGTACTTTCCAGGGATGTACACATTGACAATGAGGTTGATGAACACTAAATATTGTCCAAAAAGATTTTTACATTAGGAGAATGTAATTGGGAAATATTTAACAAAATAAACAAAAACACAGTCAAATATAGATTATATTAATAAACAGTTTTCTAAGTTATTATGAGACCCATAGGAAACCTTATGTATGTTTAGTACTTCCCCTCTCCACCTCCCACACTATTTCTCTTTGAGTTTGACACCATTGGCCTGGAGGACCTTAATATCCACAGAGTATCCTTCTTCCATTTGGACACTCTTCATGATAGTGGTGGCAAACACCTTGTGGGAGCATATATCCTTCTACATAATGCTATAATTGATATTAATAATTATTTGGCAGTGACCAGAATTATCTGTAAAATTTTCCAAGGAATCATTTAGAAGTAACAGTGTTTCAAAATATAGGTTGACTTTTTGTGGATGGTGTTATCAGATTCTTCATTGAATTTTTACAACTCATTATCCCTTGCAGTAGGTGTTGTTTGTACATAAGTCACAGTCATTTTCATGTTATTGTATATTTTTTGCAAATGCTTATCATCCTCTAGAACACAAGGTTATTAAATACCTTATGAGATAATGTTTCTTGTTACCATTGGATACATGATAAAACCAGCTATCTTGACTTTTTTATCTCTCCAAGGTTAACTAGTGAGCTATCCTTCCATTTGGCTTATTTATTTAAAATGTGAATGGGAAAGGGAGAGGGCAGACAGACAGATAGACACACAAATATTTGAGGTTGTGACTTGAAGGTACATCGGTTGAATTTGCCCATATAAGAGAAGATAAAAGTAAGAGTGGGGAATAAACAATAATAGAGAGGAAATAAAGAAAATTATTAGAAAGTAATATATTTAATAATGTTATAAAAGCTAAAAACAAAAATGAAAATTTGAGTAAACAATAAATATGCTTCCAAATTTAAAAAAAGCAGCAGTAATAACAACATATACCTATAATGTATAATTCATAGCAATTCTAAAGTGAATCAAACATTTAAAGAATAATGCCTGTGCTACATAAACAGTTTGCAAAAAGAGAAGCAAAAATCATAGTCAGATGCTTTTTTATGATACAAATATAGTACTAATGTAAGAGAAAGAAAATAATAAACCAATGGAATGGACTTTTTATGGAAAAAATTAAAATATTAGCAAAGAAGTAACAGTAATCATATACTATGAACTACTTAAATTCATAGCAGGAACATAAAGATTGTTCAACATTAGAAAAGCAATTAGAATAAACATATTAATAAGCTAAATGAAATGTGACTATAGTTACAGGAAAATAGTTGACAAAATTTAGCACTCGTGCTAAAAGAATACTTTTTCCTCTGATTGAAAACATTTATATAAAATCACAAATTAGTATTATTTGTATCAAAACAATGCTGAAAGCTTTCCCAATAAGATTAGAAGTGAAGCAGTGGTGTTCACTGTCTCCACTATTACCTTTATTTGTAGTAGAAACTCTAGTTATAGCAACAAGACTAAAAAAACAAAGAATGTGAAGAAATAAATACAAAGAAAGAAGAAATACAATTATACATGTTTGCATATTTGCAGATTTAGAGAACCCTAGAAAAACAGCCAATTCCCCAGAAATAGCTTCAGTAAAGAAGTAGGAAACAAAATCTAAAAAAATTCATTAGTGTTTACACACACACAGGCATACACACACACGTACACACACACTCCTGAATTGACAATTAATTTATGGAATTATGAAATTGACCAAGTACTCTTGGTTTACAGAAGAGAACAGGGAGGGAAGAGTTAGAGAGAATAACTCATGTAATCATGAATTACAGTTGGAAGCACTAGGTAGCATGGACCCATGGAGAGATGGACAAGTGCTTGAGACAGGTGGTGGGGAGAGGGAATTTGAGGTCTTATTTTTATAGAAATTTTTTAGGGAACTAACTCTTATCCACGTTATGTTGGGATTAGTTCATTAACATATCCAAATCATTTCAAATTTGCCACCAAAACTTTAAAGTTAACATATCCACATCATCTCAAAGTTATCAGTATCATTCAGTGTTCTGCTGGACTTACTGCAGATATCTGGAACTTATCCAAAATTTACATGTAGTAAGACTAAAAGGCTCTGACAGCAAGACCTTCCCTTTATTTAACACATATTACCAGGATGTGATTTTGGGCTAATACGTGAAATAGTTTGTAAATTACATTTCTTTGATCTTTGGGACAATCTGTACATGACTTCTAGCTTCCAATTTGTAGTTTTACTTCCTGATTTTTTTTACAACAATGACAACTAAAATGGTGGGAGGTGGAGGCTGTCAGGGGAACAGAACAAGACAGAATTTTAGGCAAACTCCTTTATGAGAGCTACAGAAATAAAATAAGACCTAAATGAATTGTGAGATATTTTCAAATATGTACCACAAGGTGACATTAGTAAAGAACAACCACCCAAATTATTCTATACCAATCAAATTATTAAGGAAATACTTTATAGAATCAGACAAAATATCACAAAAATTTGATGGGATGAAAGGTAAAATGTATCAAGGAAGGGAACAAAAAAAGTGGAAAAGTGGGGCTATTAGACTGCAAATGATACTACAAAAACGAAGTTTTTGAAAGTAAAATTTTTACTATTATGTAAAAATAGAAAAGTTGATTAGTCTGACAAACAAAGTAAGAAAGATCTAAAAAGAAATGAATAAAAGCAGTCTATTTACTAAGTATTCCAAATGGATAAATGTACTAAATATTAAGGTCAAGTTATAGAAATTACAGGATAATGCAAACATCTCTTTATGAGCTTTGAATAGGGGAAGAGTTCATAATCAGCAAAAGATAACAAATGATAATATAAAACTGAAAAGCCTTTGCACGAAAGAAAACTCCTGGAGCTAGAAATAAGAAAGGATGAAGACTGAGAGGGAAATTTTTTCTTTAAAAATCTTTAATAAAAAATCTAACATTTAAAAATTCATAGGGAATTAACATAAATTTATAAAGTTAAAAATATTCCTCAAAAGACAAGCAAAGGATATGAAGTTGCTAAAAGAACTATAATCTGCCAACAATCATGTGACAATTTATTTAAAATCATTAATATTTAGAGAAACGCACATTAAAATACTCTGAGATAATCTTACATCCAGGGAAAAACACGTCTTTGCAAAGGTTAAAAGATAGTCATACTCATGGAATTGAATTAGATTGATTTTGGAAAACAATTTGGAGTTAGAAAAATTACTAAATGATTCATACCCTTTTAGTCATGAAAGGTCATGTACAAGGAGGTCATTGACAAGAAAAGATTCACATATACAAAAATATCCATAATGGCATTACCTGAGAAAACAAATAGGAACAAAATGTATGCTCAGTGATTAGAGAATGGCTTAACAAAGTGATCTATATGAATGTTAACAGGAATCTATTATTCTCCCATAGTGAGAAGACTTATATGAAATAATTCAGAGTTAAGAGATTAGAGTCAAAAGAATGATGTGCATATGAGCCAAAATCAAGACAAAACTAAGCGACAAGAAACTCAAGTCAAATAGAATAGGAAAGGTTCGTACAATATATAGGGTAACAGTTTTTGTAGTTCAGTCATTTTTCAATGGTGTTCAACGCTTTGTGACCCCATTTGGGGTTTTAATGGCAAAGTAGTGGTTTGCCATTTCCTCCTCCAATTATTTTTACAGATGAGGAGACTAAGGCAAACAGGGTTAAAATGACTTGCCCAAGGTCACACAACTATCAAGTGTCTGAGGCAAAATTTAAACCCAGATCTTCCTGACTCCAGACCTGGAACTCTATCCACTGCACCACCTAGCTGCCCATAATGTTGAAGTTAGAGCACACATTTTTTTTTTCTGTTGAGAAATTACCAAAGTGGAAAGCAGTTATTTCATGTAAAATCTTCACTGAATTTTTACATCTAAACAAGGTCAATATGACCATTTGCCCACAGACATGTCGTTATGAAAATGGATTGCTTTCTACCTATATACCAAGTAGTGTCTAAGGTTCAAAAGGTCTTCCATGAGAAATGTTTTATAAAGGAATTTATTTAACAGGAAAAAAGTATTCCTGACACACCTGTTTCTCTCTGGTACTTCACACAAAAAGAATGACTCACAGAATGTAGATAGTTCAGAATTTCATTTAAGTATTAAGTAGTGCTCCCACAGATAGTGTAATTAAATTTACCTTTTGATAGTTAAAAAAAAAACCAAGATATTTCATGTCTTTCAGATATAGTTTCAAATATTGACTGAAAGTTTTCCAATTAATTCATTTTGAGAACATATTGAAAATGAATATTTTATTTCTTTTTATACATTGCTAGTGCAATACCCTGCATATTTTAAATTCTGCTTTGTTAAAATGAAAATATTTCATATTCAAGTATGAACTACATATTTAATGTTCATTGTATGTTGTCCAAAGTTCAGTGTTGAACAAACATCACTAGATAAGAAACCATCAGCTTCTCATTCATCAACCCCCAGTGACACTGGTAAGCAGATAATAACTTCAGTGAATATGCCTCCATATATGCATAACATTAGATCTTAGTAGAAGATTTTGTTTCAGATCTTACCAGATTCAATACTAATAATTTTCACCACTGGAGGTCACTCTTTATCTACATATTACAGTAACATACTTTTTATGTGAAAGAGACAAATATATGAGATGTGTAGTTTTGCCCTATAAATGAACATTAGGGAAAGGAAAGCCTATATTTAGAATTCACTTCCCATAGATAAAAATGCAATAATTATTTAATTAATTCACATAGTCAAAATTTTAAAGAGATTGACCAGGAAATACATTTTAATTGACAATAGAGTTATCTTAGGAGTTCTTTTTGCTTTGTTTTGTTTTTCCACTTAATAATATTTTATTTTTTCTAATTAAATGTAAAGATAATTTTCAACATTCACTTTTATAAGATTTTGAGTTCTAATTTTTTTCTCTCTGTTCTCCCTCCTTCCACCCCAAGATGGCAAGCAAACTGATATAGGCTATACATGTACAGTCATATTAAATATATTTCAACATTAGCCATGTTGTGAAAGAAGAATCAGAGCAAAAAGGAAAAATCCACAAAAAAAAATAAAAAAAGAAAAAAAAACAGTATACTTTGATCTACATTCATTCTTCATGGTTCTTTTTCTGGATGTGGATAGCATTTTCCATCATGAGTCTTTTGGAATTGTCTCACATTATTGTATTGCTGAGAAGAGTTATAAATAGATCAAAGTTGATCATCATACAATGTTGCTGTTACTATTTACAATGTTTTTTCTGGTTCTGCTCACTACATAAAGCATCAGTTCATGTAAATCTTTCCAGGTTTTTCTGAAATCTGCCTGTTTCTCATTTCTTATGGCTGAGTAGTATTCCATTACATTTCTATACCACAACTTGTTCAGCCATTCCTCAGTTGAGGGGCATCCACTCATTTCCAATTCTTGGCCATCATAAAAAGAGTGGCTATAAATATTTTTGTACATGTGGGTCCTTTTTCATTTCTTATGATTTTTTGGGGATACAGATCTAGTAGTGGCATTGCTGGATCAAGGGATATGCACAGTTTTATAGCCGTTTGGACATAGTTCCAAATTAGAACAGGAGTTTTTAACATGAGGTTCATGACCCTGGCCACCAGGAGCCATGGGTAGCTTTTAAGAGTCTGTGAACTTGGATGGGAAAACATTTACATCTGAAATTTAAAATTTCCTTCAATTATGAATTTTTAAAAAGCACTATTTTGGGCAGTCTATCCTGCAAAAAAAAAGGTTCAAAAATCACTATTAGAGAATCTTTTCTTTTAAGATAACTTTGTTATATCTTTAAGAGGAATAGCAAGTTGAACATTAACAGAGTTGCAGTTGCATGTGCAGTCATCTTTTTCTAAATAACACTATATTATGGAAATGATTGTTTTATTCCATAAATTAAAAAAACAAACACACAAACAAAAAAGATCCTCCAACTGCCAAGGAGGAAAATGAGGCACAAGAGACAAGTGACTTTCCAAACATTATGCTTAGTGATGGAATGAAGTCTTGAACGTGGGTTTGACTCCTGATGCTAGTTCAGGAGTAAAACAAAACAAAACAAAGCAGCTTTTTAAAAATGATTTGAAAGAAGTGAATCGGTAAAATGGCAATCAAAAAATATTTTTTTCAATTAAAGATGGCAAAGGAGCCCTTTCAATTTGCCATTTCATGACTGAAAGAACACCATAGAAGTAATTCTTTTTTCTCATCCTGTAGGTCTATCACAGATCATATTTCCTATCAGTAGCAATAAACATGAATAATTTAAGTCACTCTAGGTTTTTTTTTTCATATTGTTCTATGCAAATGATTGATGATTACTTTTGGGTAATTCGACCCTTTCTTAAGCCTTATGTGTGTCTGAATTGCTCACCAAATAGTGCTCTAATTACACCACCAAGCCCAACGGGCTTGTCCTTTTCTTTCTGGCCCATGAAGGAGTGTTTCTAAAACCCTGCAGTGTTTCCACAAGCCACCAGTGAGTGCTCAGCCTGAAAAAAAAATTATACATGGGATGAAAGAGAGTATTACTCAAAATATTTAAATATAAAGCATGCTGTCCATACCTAACTCATGAGTCTGAAGTATTCATAAGTATGAATACTTCTAGGCTGTTCTCTCACTTTACAGTATAAGTTAAAAGGAAAATTATCAAACATTCCTGTCTGGAAAACATTTGTGTGGAATTTCTTCTTTCAGCAGCTCTTTCCATGTGTGTGTAAGTGAGTGTGAGTGTGTGTGTGCACTAAACCAAGTGTAGGTATAGGTAATTAGAGAATATAATGTAATATTGTCAGGAAATATGGATTCAAGCCTCAGTTTTCATACTTATTTAATCACCATCTATAATATATATGTGGGGAAATCACAAGTTTCTGGATCTCAGTTTCCTTATCTATTCAATAATGCTTGCTGTACCTCTCTCAGAAGATTTTTGGGAGGAAAGCACTTGGTTTGCCTTAAAGTGATACTAAAAGGTGAGTTATTAATGCTATTATTAATGTTCTTTCCAGCTCATCTCCATTTGAGTTCTGTCTTATCTGTGCTTCAGTTTTACATTCTGCATTTGGAAAAATACACAGATTTGAGTTATTTGCTCTTTGCTATTTTTGCTATTGTTTGAGCTATTTTCAGTGTTATAGAGCTAGTGCACAAGAAAAGTGTTTCTTCTCCCACCACATTTTTCATATACATATGGACAAGCAGAGCCATTTTCTTTCCCTTTGGAATAAGGAAAGAATTATATTGTCATCAATACTAGGCAGCATTAGTGACAAAAAAAGCTTTCTCCTTAGGTTTACAGGGGTGATAAGCAGACATGGTTTTAATAAGAGATGGAAGGAAGGAAGTATTAGGTAGTTACTGTGTACCAGGAACTGTAAAAATGAGTCTTGCAGAGGTCCATTCAAGGTTAAGAGGATATTCTGGGGTGAGGAGGCCCCAAAGGTAGAAATCAATTCCAATAAGAGACCAAAGTAAAAGCATGATTTTGACATCCAGAACAATGGTTTGAAGAAAAAGGGATCCTAGTTATGGCTCTTCAACTAATCAGTTGCATAAGCTTCAATAAGTCACAACCTCTGAGTTTTTGTGTCTCCAGCTAAAAGATAAAGGGATTACACAAAATTGCCTATAAGATGCCTTTCATTGTTTTTTTTTGTTTAATAATGTGAATCTTTTGATGTCTGTACTCGTATGTTATAACACAGGGTATCTCAGGTCCCTCATAGGACTCTGAAACCTTTACTACCTGGGTTCAGAGTTCAGATATTTAAACCTTCATCTTCATCCTCTCTCCACCCCCATCCAGTGTAGTCTATAAAAGATCAAACTAGTTTTTGACACATGAAATACTTAGTAAAAGGCATTTAATGAAAACAGAATGACAAGGTAAATCAAAATCATTGAGTTAAACAACTATAATTCTCCTCCTCTTCCACCAAGTATCCTAGGGGCTATTTGTCTTATTTTTCAATTAATCATTCTTTATCCACAACACTTATAAAGCAGAAGACATAAGAATTAGGAGCACGGTTAGAAGGAGATGGTATTTTGTTTTGTTTTGGTGTGTCTTTTTGATCAGCAGAACCAACAAGGTTTGCAGAGAGAGTTGTTATTTCTTCTTAGCATGGAAAAAAATTGCAGCTGGGTTCTAAGCTCTGATAATCATCCATCCTCATAAGAATTCAGAACACAGCTACAAATTTTATTTCTAGTCTTTTCTCAACTAACTTTTTACCCTTTGGTTAGGCAGCTAGGTGGTGTAGTGCTGGGTTTAAGTTGCACTGGACTGAGTTCTTTCAGAGGAAGGCATTTGGGAATATTCTGAATTTGGTGCCACTGGCAGAAAGTGTGATAAAACTGACAGCAGTGTGTGCATGGAATACTTCTGGGAAACTGCTTATACCAAGAGATTGGGGGTAGAGAAAGAGATTGAAGTGACTGGTGGTGCTGACAAATATCATTCTGTGTGTTGAGGCTGCTATTTCAAGGAGTTCTCAGGAAAATCTACTGGGCTGGAGAAGAAAGAGAACTGCCTCTTGAGTGGGAAGTCTGGGAACACTTTGTAATGTTAATATAAGGTTAATGGTGGGTGGGGGAAAGAGTTAAAGATATTCTCCACCTATCAATAGACCTCAATCCCTTTTGTTAATTTCTATTGAGACACTGGGTCACAGGGCTGTGCTCTCAGACACTGAAAAGTGAATAAACACCCTGAGGTGAGGTTGGCATTTACTCATTGGAAGTGTTTGTTTGGTCAGAGGACAGTTTGTCCAGCCACTAAGAAGCCACTCAGTTTTGAAAACCTAGATGTTGGTGCTTCTGTCTCTGGTAACTATGTATGTATGTAATGGTCAGAGAGTTGAATCTGTCTGTTGATCTGTGATGCATATATTGCTTATAGTCAGACAGTTGGAAGCCCTCTCTGTTGGTCTTTATTTCTCTGCTTGTATTTTGTCTGAAGTTCAGAGTGCTGACTTTTTCCCCTGAACTAAGTGAATGATGTATGTGTTTGATTAAAATGACTGTTGATCCCTCAAAAGTTGCTTTCCTTTTAGAAAAGGAGATCTAATAACCTGTGCAGCAGACCCTTCTGTGTATATTACGGTCCTTGCTGTCATATACTTCAAGCTGTTGGAAACTCTTTGCTCTTCAACAGATTCTACAATGCAGTTCAAACAACTGAGGCAGTAGAAGCATTCCTGGAACTGAACTTGGCTTGGTGCGATAAATTCAAGCACTTGGGTCACGTGTGTGTATATGTGGAGAAGTCCCCTGGACCTGCTTTTCCCTTTCTAGCCATTCCACACCTATAGCTGCTGCTTATTATCACACAGTGTTTCTGTCTCCTCCATATCCCTCAGAAGAGGGAGGACCAGAAGAAGAGACCGTAGAGTGGGGGCCTAGAGACAGAGAGGCAGGGAATTAGGAGACCCGTATAATCAGTTAGGCAAGAGGGCTTGGGAGGGAGGTCTGATAATGTTGTGAGGAGAAAGAAGATGTTGGATATGAGGGATGTTTTGGAGGTAGGAACAGTAAGATTTGGCTATGTGGCATGAGGGAGAGGTGGAGATGAGGAAACACTGAAACTATGAGACAAGAAGGACCTTTGAGAGAAAGAGGTGTGGGTAGTGGGAGGGATGAGGAAAATAATCTGTTTTAGACATGATGACTTGGAGGTATCTTTAGGACATCCAGATTAAAATGTCCAATAGGCAATTAGTGATGCTGGATTGAAGTTAATGAGAGTGACTGTAGTGGATAATATAGATTTGGAAATCATTGCCATAGAGATGATAATTAAATTAATGGGAAGTGACCCCAATTTTTTTTTGGGAGAGAGACAGAGACAGAGAGAGACAGAGAGAAGGAACAGTGCCTTGGGGTGACAGTGAAAGCTAGGGGACTATCAATGCTATTGATGATACAGGAAAAATGATGAAAAGGAGTGGATAGGCAGATAGGAAAAGATCCAAAAGAAAGTAGTGTCCTGAAAGTCCAGAGAAAAGGGAGTACCTAGGAAGGGAAGGTGGCCTAAACTGTTAAATGCAGCAGATAGGTTGGTAAGAACAGCATAAGATCTGGAAAAGAAAAGACCTTTAGATTTGATAATTAAGAAATCACTGGCAACTTTGTAAATAGCAGTTTCAGCTCCTTGACTAGGTTGGAAGACAGATTGCAAAGGGCTGAGAGGTGAGAGGACAGGAAGGAGAGGCGGAGGGTGGAAACATATTTTTCTAGGACATAAAGTACTTCTTCACATTTTACAAGCTTAAAAATTATGATAGGAAAATAAGAACCAAGCTAGTAATATATCTAGTAAAAGAACTGAGATTACTTGAAGATCATCATTTTTACTGGTAAAATTGTAAGTTAGCCTGGAGAAAGGAAGCAGATCTGTCAGAAATACAGCATTGAAAATTCTTGATGCCTTCTATCTCTGCATTAACCTTCTGGCCACGGGCAGTGGTGTTTGAAATGCTTTCTTCTGTTTTCATCTGCATCTAAGAGATCCTTTGGGGTCAATATCAATATCAATGTATTAATGCTTGTTGCTCAGGCTGATCAACATCATTACCATATGAATGGCAACTCACACTTCCAGCTAATGTGAAAACCTCCAAGGACATCCCATAGCATGTTTATTAAAAGGCATTCATCTCTCCAAAGCCTTCCTGATCATCTTTGATTTCAGTCAAGCATTTCCTGTGACAGAAGCATACCAAACATGTTGATGTTAAGTAGGATTAAATTTAAGTCCTTTGGAGTCATCCAGTGCAAGGAGTTTATTGCCTGGCTTGAGTGATGATGGACAATTGGATGAGGCAGGATTGGTCACATGGCCTTGCCCAAGGGAATATTGCAGACTCCAGCAGAGAAACAAGTCTAGGAGGTCTCATCAGAATAGTAGAAAAATCGAAAGTTTTAGCAATATTACATAAAATGAAGTGGGAATCCTCTAGCATTGGGGACCCTTTAGATCATAGCATGACCAGGGAGAGGGAGTTGCAGCTGGCTGCTAATTTCCTCCCCCAGGTGGCTTTTTATTTTGAACTTCGCCAAAGGAAGAGTCCGGAATTGGCCACTTGCTCCTGTAGGCAATCTGGAGTTAATAAATAACAGCTGCAGAGTCCTATGAAGAGGAATTCTGGGAGGTGGGGAGGAAAGACTTTGGACAGTTTTCCAATCTTGCCACTACTGCTGCCACTAGAAAGCAAGATTCAAAAAGATACAGCCTGTGAAAAGATAATTTGTTCTTTTGTGTTCTTTGTCTTCCTGTCTTTGACTTTATTAACAATCTCTTCCCTTGCCACTAAAATTATTCTTCTGCACTTATTTCACAGAGCATTGTAAGCAACCCTAGGAAAATCTATGAGGATTTTTAATTAATGATACTTTTAAATTATGAAAGATAATGAACTCTAAGGAAATCACCATGGTTTAGTTCCAATTTTACTTTGTTATCAGACATGAGGAAATGTTGCATTGAATGTTGTTCTTGGAGTGAGGAGGACATAGATTTGAATTTCAATTGAGATCTTTAATAGGTAGGTAATCCAGAACATTTAATCTCTCTACTTCTCAGTTTCCTTGTCTGTAAAATGGGAAAACTGGATTTAAAGACCATTAGAAACACGTATCACTTTAAAATCTGTGTTCCTTGATCAGCAAAATAGGTATGGAGAGGTTAGGGTAGTGGAGGGAACAAGTATTTATTAAACAACTACTATGTGCCAGGCACTGTACTAAGTACTTCGTAACTACTATCTCCTCTGATCCTCACAACATCTCTGGGAGGTAGATGCTATTATTGCTCCCATTTCAAATTTGAGGAAACTGAGGAAGCCAGGTTAAGCGACTTGCCCATGGTCACATAGCTAATAAGTGTCTGAGAACAAATTTGAATTCAGATCTTCTTGCCTCAGGCCCAGTGCTCTTGACTTTGTCACCTAGCTCCCAAGATGGGCTTACTTTGAAATCTCTGTGGTTACTCTGTGGTTTCTGAACACTCCAAGAAGTACAAGTATTTTGAGTGTTCTCAAAATTCAATGACAAAAGTGGGGTAAACTCATCCCAGTCATCTAGTTCTGACTTTGCCAAGGTACTGGCATTGACTGGTCACTTGTTAGGGATACTGTAGAAGAGGTTCATATATTTAACACAGGGATGGTCTAGAAAAGGAGTTCTTCATCTAGGGTCCATGGACTTGCTTTTAAAAATATTTTGAAAACTATTTCAATATAATTGGTTTCCTTTGTAATTCTGCCCATTTACTTTTATTCCTTTGAAAACATTATTCTGAGAATGGGTTCATAGGCTTTGCCAGACTGCCAAAGGGGTCCACAAGACAGTGATTAAGAACGCATGGTCTTGATGAATTCTTATGTCTGTCTGACATTGAGAGTCAACTATTCTGTATTTTGAAGAAGTATATGTACAGACCAATCCACAAATAAACCCAACCCCAAAATTAAAAAATATTTTTACCTACGAAAAATTTATACAAATTAATTTCTAAAAAGTTATAAACATAGACTCCTCATCCTCACAACTAACGAGCACATAGGATCATAGATTTTGAGTTAGAAGGGACTTTAGACATGATCTAGTCTTTTTCATTCATTCATTCACTCAGTCCCAGCTGAGTGAAATGATTCGTCCAAGGTCACATAAATAATCAGTGGTGGGGTCCAGATTTGAATGTAGGTCCTCCGGTCACACAAATCTAGCATTCCTTTCACTGCACCATCTGCCTGGAATGCAAGGTAATTTTACTTTTTATCAAGACGTGATTTATGTACATTGATTGAAAAATAAATTATAGCAGTCATTACCTACAAAAATAGAAATGATCTCTGGAATGTTTCTTCCCATGTTACCTCTTCCCTCCATTCTCATGAATAATGGAAAGTTGATGGTTATGCTATATGACATTATAAAAACTCAACATTATGAAACCTTTCCAAGTCACACCAAAGATATATTTTGGTTACATTTGTGGTCATGATATTGAAGCTCCCTGAAAAGTCATTGAAAACCACCCCAGTACTTTTATATTTTTATACTATATAAAAGTAATTTTATAGCTACAAGAAAAAAATTGGCATACAGAAGAAAGGATTTAAGATATAGGAAGTCATCAGTCTTTTCCTTGTCTTTGTTTAACATGCCCCAAGCAGAGTAGTGATGGTTATTTTCTAGTGTTCTTTTAAAATCTAAAGTCCACAATCTGCTTAAAAATATTTAAGGGAGTGAATTTTTAGTAAGGACACAAAGGACAAAAATATAAATAAAACACACCAACCAAACAAAATACCCCTACTAAATTATCCTCAGTAGGGAATGCAAATAGTGATTGGGTACCTCCTATCTTTTGTTCAGGACTCTAATTGATGGTATTGAAGGGCTTTGGGGAGTGGAAGGGGCCATTGACTGCCAAAACTACAGTAGTTCTTTAGCTTTAATATTTTTGCAGTCTCCCATGTAGGAGTCTCCTTTCTTCAGAAGAAAACAAGGGGATAATAACAGCAACAACTGAAACACCAACTATGTGTCTAGTGATTAAGGTAATTCTTGACAAAATTATACTTTTAATTTTATTTTTTGCTCTCCAGTAAATCAAAAGCAAGCAAACTATATTTTAGCATAGTTTTATAAATCAAAATGATTTTTTTCCAGAGAAAATTCAAACCCCAGTAGAGACATAGAAAGAGAGTTCAGTAGGTGTAATTGCTTCCTGTAAATATCTGGACAGGAGGACTATAAAATCGACATCTTAATGCACCAAACCTCAGGATTTGAAAAGCATTCTCCCATTGCCACCAACCCAAATGGCTCAATTATGGGTAACTAGCATTGACAGAAATTGCCATTCATTTTTCTAAGTGTAGCTCTGGTGAATCACAATAGATGGTGCACCAGGGAAAATGGATGGCTGTACCATTTTAGACAAAAACAAGCAAATAGAAGAGAGAAGGGGGAAAGAGTGGAGAGAAGTACTGGAGGTTAATAGCCCTTGTCATTTGATGGGGATTTCTGAGTGTCCCTCCCATGAATTCTGGGTCAAAATCATAATATAGTATTATACTTGGAATCAATACTTTTACAGAAAACTACTCAGGTTCTTCCTGGAAATAATGGAAGTCTAGATAGCCCTATGGCATGGACAGAATACTATTTCTGGAATATTATGGATAGAGAAAGCAGTCAAGGTGAGTCAAGGCTTAGATGATGTATACAATGGAGTGGAAATTTTCTATTCCTTTAAAAGGTGATTTAAAATAAAGGCATGTAGGACTTGTGATGGGCCCTTAGGTTCTATTAGGGGATGGTAAGGTACAGAAGTGGGAGGGCCCTGATCCAAGGCATCAGTTTCCTCTTCCCCATTTCATTTTTGTAGAGGGAAAATCTAGTTTACAATGAACATTAAAGTCAGCAGTGAGGGGGGAGGGGAAGGCAATGAAATGCAGTAACCATGGCTTTAGATAGGGAGCAGAGAAGATGGTCTGAATTGGCTTGAGTTTTATGAAAAGTCTCAAATATATTTCTAATTATAGGTTTAGATCTAGAAGGAACTTCAGAAGTAATAAAGTTCAAACCCTTTCACTGGATAGATGAAGAAGTGGAAGTCAAATGATATAAAGTTACTTGCTAAGGTCATATAAATAAAGATTCGATTCCAAATCTTCTGTCTCCGTATCCAGTGCTCAAGGAGAAATGGTCTACAAGCTGAGGTTAATTTTATTTGTATTTGATTATATTGACTGTCTCACTGTGCTTTCAGGCTGAAACCTTGAGTTGTCAGTTCTGGCTACTCCGTCCCAGTGTAAGGCCAGGGATGAGCAATCCAATTTGCCACACTCATGTCAGTTTTTGTACCCAGGGTTTGTCTCTTTCAGCAGTGAACGCAGCATGACCATCACTGTCAGGTGAAGTTAATCACGGAGCTTCCTTTTATTTGGTGACTTTCCTGTCCTGTGTTCTCCAACTCCATTTAACTCTTTCTTTCTCTTTTTTGTGATTTACTGTACAAAAACATTGAGAAATGTTAATGAAAGACTAAAACTACTAAGAATTGTTTCTGTAGAAGAGAACCCTTTGAGATGCCAGAGAGTTTAACATCTTACGATTTTTAGAATCCCCTGCAGTAACACTAAACCCATCTAAGCCTGTCCTCTCCATAAATGAGTATTGCACCTCAAAAAACGGTCCCTCTTTCATTCTCTTCTCCCTATTATCAGTGCTCTTCTCTGAGTCAGCTGAAAAAGAAGAAAGACTGATCACTTTACAAGAATGTTCATGGCTCAGACAAATACAGTGTATCCCTGTTCTCACTGGTGGTGGGTATTTCCTCCAATAGTATACATTTTAACCCATTTGAGCCTTGGTATTCTATACACTTTCTGTCCATGTGCTGCCATAAAGCTGTCATTATTCAAAAACCAACCCAGCAGGCTGAAGGTCTTCCTCTAGATAGACCTTTTAATTTCCCATTGATACAAGTGTAGCAATGGAATGTCTCCTCTTGGCTGGCCATCTCCTTTTTCTGGACGACATCTTTAATAGTGCTAGTCATTAGTGCTGATTTATGTATAGCTAATGACATAGTTTAATGTACTATCCCTCCTAAGGGTATATGGCATTTTAAGAAGTGATAATGCAAGGGAATTATGCCTGCTGTTAAGGTGTCAGGCATCGGTAAAACACCACCTCAAACTATCCTAATGAAAGAAAATATCTTACAAGGCATGACTCCTGGAATGTTGAGTAAATGAGATCTATAGTAGAAAAGTTAACCTGCAGCCTCTCAACATACTTTTTAAGTTAATTCTGAGAAACTCATAAATGCTGGTAACATGAACAGAGTGCATGCGATTCATTCATTCATTCACTTGCTCATTCAACAGAATTTATTAAATGCTTATTATGGGCAAGGGACTGTATTAGGCTCTGGGGGTAGAAAACCAGAGTCCCAAACAGTTTCTGCCTTCGAAGAGCTTACCCTGAATGTATATTGGGCTGGAGAGAAGGGGTGGAGGATAGGCTTTACAAATACAGATACATGAATACTAATTGTGTACAAAGTAAATTGTTTGGAGGATCAACAGCAACTTTATGGGGAATCAAGATATACCCATGTTATAAGTGGCTCTTGATTTAAGCTTTGATGGAAATTAGAAATTCTAAAGGCAGAGGTGAAGATGCAATGCAATCTAAACATAAGGGACAACCTGTTCTAAGATACAGAAACAGTACAGTACATAGAAGTTGCAGTAAAAGGAACAAGCAAACCCATCTGGATAAAACAAGAAATATGTGTGAAAGAGCAAAGTGTCATCAACCTGGAAAGGTAACCTGCAGAGAAGGTGCTGATCTGCCTTGGTAGAGGGAATTTTCTCATTCAGAAGCTAGCTATACCAATGAAATCACATATCTAGTCCCTATCTCTATGTTGCTTCTTCAAGAAAATTTAATCTCTTATTATTGTACAATTTGATTTCCATGTCAACTAAAGAAAATAGGATGTAGAAAGTAGAGACAAATAATATGTATTTTTCCCAAGAGAGTTACTCATTTTCAGTATAAGACTACATCAACTTATTGAAGTATTGTGTATCCAGGGTAACTATGTGGCATAATGGATAGAGCACTGGGACTGGAGACAGAAAGACATGATTTCAAATCCAGCCTCAGACGCTCACTAACTGTGTAACCCTGGGCAAGTCTTAGCTTTATTTGCCCCAGTTTCCTTATCTATAAAATAAGCTGGAGAAGGAAATGGCAAACCACTCTAATATCTTTGGCAAGAAAAGTCCAAATGGGATCATGAAGAGTCAGACATAACTAAAATGCAGGCACAACAATAACAAATTGAGTATCTAGTCTTGTGTCCATTTTCATGACCAGAATTTCCTTATGTTCTTTTTCAGTTGTGGAGGGGCGTGAGTACAGAGAAGGAGGGGTGCTGTACATTCTATCCTTTCATCTGAGAATCTTCCATTTCAGAGGAGAGATACACCTGAATATATCAGCTAGGATACTCTTCCCCCAGTTTCCTAGGTTTCCATTCTACATGGCTATGTAATGAAACCTGTTTGGCTGCCAGGACATTTCCACCTAAGACTTGGCTTTGGGGAAGAACTACAGAAGATCAGAGCTGGTGATGAGGAGCTTGAGTTTGTTTTATCCCTACTGAACAGAGCAAGACAATCTGCTGTGGAGAGGGCTTGTGGCTGAGAAAGAAAGAAAGAGAGAGAGAGAAAGAAAGAAAGAAAGAAAGAAAGAAAGAAAGAAAGAAAGAAAGAAAGAAAGAAAGAAAGAAAGAGAAAAAGAAAGAAAATTCAAAAGGAAAAATGTGGAAACAAAGGAATCAGTCTGATTGCTGAAAAACCATAGTTTTTTCAAGAATATATTTAAAAGCATTTACCTTAAGCTAATAGCAAAATTCCCTGTAGATAAGCCAACTTTGAAATACTTAACCACAGCAAATGTGTTTTAAAGCTTGTCACAACAAAAGTGGGGGAAATGGTGATAGATTGTGATTTTACTCCAGCTCGACACTGCTTTGGAAGTGTGAAATGTATTTACACTCTAGAAGAAGCCACACATACACAAGTATATTCATCTGTTGCCTGTCTGCTAGCCCAGCCATCTTTCTTACACAGATGAATAGAAGTTGCAATATTTGAAGAGGGCTGTCACACATCTCACAGTTGTATTTCTGTGAAGTAGCAAGGAAGGCTAAGATACATCTCTACAAGTATTCGTGCTGGTGCTGAATGAAGAATGGTTCATGTTTGCCAATTAGAATGAAAAGCAGATATCAGAAAAGTAGCCTCTTTTCCTCATGAGGGACTTAGAAGCTATAAATAAGTACACACAGATACATATACAGCAAATCTAATTTTATCTCATGTAATAACAGGATTATTCTTTTTGATCATTTAATATGGAAGGGGCTGATAGGCTGTCTTATAGGATCATTTGTCAATGGATCCTATATCTAGAGAAAGGAAGGAACTCAGAAATTATCTAGTTCTAGTGAATTGATAATTAATTTTTGAAATTATGAAACGGGGCAAGAACATCGAATTCTTTGGATTCTTGCTGGGAAAGACCATGATTGACAGTGGAAAACAGGGCTGCAATCACACCCACAACAAGTGGCAAAAAGTAGGGAGGGATACAGAGACAAACAGTGGTGTGGGCACAGGGAATGGAATAGTGAAGCAAGGCAGGCAATATGGGGAAAAAGATGGGGAGGGAAACGGGCAGAGATTTTCACTCATGTACCAATAGATTAGAGTTGGGGACACTGGGCAGTGTGGAGATAGAAGGGTGATTGGGTGGGTGGGTGTGGAGCTACAGGAGTTTGAGATCTCATTTTTATAGGGTTTTTTTGGAGAAACAGACCAACTCATATCTGTGCCACCTTGAAGTGAGTTCATTAACATATCTAAATCATCTCAAAGTTACCAGAAAAACTTCAAAATTACATTTCAAAGTTATCAGCACTTTTTTGATGTTCTGCTGGTCTGGTGTTGTAGAGGTCTGGAATTTGTCTGGAATTTACATATCATTTACATATCAGGACCAAAAGTCCTGACAGCAACACGTAGATGGCGTCTGCTGATTCATCACATATCACCAGGATATGAATTTTGGTTACTACATGATACAATTGACAAATTACGCATCTTTGACTTTTGATAGAGTTTGTACATGATTTCTGGGTTCCCCTTTGCAACATTATTTCTTGCTATTGCCGCTTTATACTGGCTACTTATAAACTTACTATACTGACTAGAAATGGGGGATGGGGGGAGAAGGTGGTCAGGAGAACCAGAACAACATATATTTTTAACATGACTTGCCTTTCTTTTTTTTTAAATAGAGGAGAAAATTGAGACTTAGGGGAGGTTAAATAACTTGCTTAAGAAATGTCAGATTCAGAATTTGAACCCAAGACCTTTGATTTCAGAGTGAGTACTTTCTCCTCTGTATCAGTACCCTTGGATCTTGTCCTTCTTGCTATACTCTGGGGTGGAGAAGCAACAGATATTCTTGCTTCCAGTCTTTGCTACAGCTTTTTGTTCCTTATCATCAAGCTTGGAATCATCTGTATGCTTACAGCTGAACAGTTTCATACCCTAAGCACAGTTAGGCAATGGTTCAGTGCCAGCTTTTGGGTAGATAGTAAATGGACCCAATCCTAAGACTGGCATGATTTAGCAAGAACCTAAATGAAGAAAATGAGTTTATCTGATTTGAAAATGTCACATGGCTGACAAGCCATTTTAATGGGCAAATGTTTGAATGCCCACTGGGGTCTTCTGACCTGAGAGGCAGAATTGGACAAGATTTGATGGTGGAATGATTAATAGATTTCCTTGGCTGGAATGCAAAACATGAGCTGGGAAATAGTGAAAAGTTAGAAATCTTATAATCCATTTATGGTTTTGTGGTTAGTCATAAGTTAAGTGAGAACCTCAACAGGCTTAGAGAAATAGAGCTATATTATTCTCCCAACTAACATTTATTGAGTAACTATTATATGCAAGAGGTTGTGAACAGGATAACACTTGAGTAACAGATAACATTACACATCTATGCATATATGTGCATATATGTGTATCTATGCATATATTGCATCTAAATACATGTGGGTATATGTGTAGATAATATGTGCATATCAACTAGTGAAAACACATATACATATACACAAATAGACACCACCTGTATGCATATAGTTATGTGTGCATATGTACACATATGCATGCATACATGTATATCATTAACATATATACATATACTCATCTGTGAATAATGTTATCATTATTATTATATATGATGCTAGTGAACATAGAACGAGTATTTTTACCAGTTCATGTTCATGTAGGTTACAACTTGGCTTAGAGCTATGATAGAGAATATTGAAATGGAGAGATACATCAGAGAATTCTTTGAGAAAAAGAGGTATAAGAAGAATCCATTCCCATTGCTTAAAAAGGGCTATTGGAATTAATTTAGTGCAATGTTTAAACCTGTTTAGTTAATACTACCTTTAATTGAAGTTGATTCATTGAAGGTTCACCTCTGCCTAGGTCTGCTTTTATTTTTTTCTCACACACTTTGACTAACCAGACACAAATAACCCTTGCTTTACAAGTCCTAGGAAGTCCATACCATGGTACTGGTCTCCTTTTCTTAGTGGAGTATCAGAATTCGTGCTAATGCCTCAGATATGTTTCCCTGTATATATTTACCCTAACCCTTCTGCTTGTGAATTTCCTGATTTCCTGTTCAAGCTTCTGACCATTGAACTTACTTGTGGGAATTGACTCTCAGGAAGTTATGGACTCACTTGTAATAGCCTTCATCTTCAGTCAGTTGACAAGCATTTTAAGTACTTAATATATATCAGGCACTATGTTAAGTGTTGGAGAAAAGGCAAAAAAAAAGGAAAGAAAGAAAATGTAAAAAAAAAAAAAAGGATTTTTTTTTGCCTTTGGAAAAGAAAGGCAAAAACATAGTCTCTCAAAGACCTCATTTTCTAAAGAGGCTGGAAAATGAGCAAAAAACAAACAAAACATGATATTAACTTCTCAAATGGATGATAATAATAATATACCTCACTCAGAAGGAAGGTGCTAGAAGTGGATTGGAAACGGGAAATACCTCCTACAAAAGGTGGAATCTTTGACTTTTTATGATAGTTATCTTTGTCAAAACTAATAGGATGACTGATTTTCTTACCTGGACAGGTAGACAAAAATGTTGGTTCTATTGAAGAACTGAAAAGAAAATCATCCTGCTTCAGAGGAGTTGAGCCATTTCCCTGGACAGGGCACACAGGCTCACATAACAGGATAGAGTAACTGACAAAAAAGTAAATCAGTGAATTTACATGTGCATTCCATAGGCTGCTCTGCTGAACTTATTTCACATGCACTGGAAGATTCAGCAAGTCTGGCTTAGGGATAGTGTTAGATAAATGATAAAAGTAAATAACTTATGTGAAATATTTTGCAAACCTTCAAGGACTACATAAATACTAACTATTATTAGCCATTGAAATGTTAACTAGTGGCAAGGGAGATGTACTATAATTATTTTAAAACAGATATTTATTGACATCTTTTGTTGTTATATCACCTATGTTGTCCCCTGAATCCCTTTTTTTTTACACTTAAAGTTGTTCCTTATAAGATTGTGAGCTCAAGGCAAGCCAAGATGGAGGAGAAAAGGTAGGAATTTGCCTGATCTCTCCCCAATTTCCTTTGAAAAAAACTTCAAATCATGCCTCAAAACAAATTCTGTAGTGACAGAACCCACAAAAGGATGGAACGGTAACTGAGAAGAAGAGTGTTGGAAAGATCTGGCTCACATGGGTAAAAGGGGAAGACAGCCCAGCATAGGCAGTGGCCAGCTAAGCCAGCAGGAGTCTGCTAGACCCAGCACAGACTGGCAACTGAGGCCCCGAAGTCCCTCCTCAACAGGCTAGTGGCATAATGGGTCAACTGTGAAGCCCTCAACTCTGTGGCTTCTTTTTAAAATACAAAATGGTCAGGCCTGTAAGGCCCAGAGGTTTCAGTATGGCTAAGTAGATGAGGCTAGAGACACTAGTGCAGCAGGTAAGTTGTCAGCCCCAGAGGCCCCAGGACAGAAAACCATTGACTAGTTCCCTGGACTACAGAAAATACTTGGGATAGTGCCCTCTGTACTCCAAGAGCAGAGCTGAACTTTAAAAATTATGAAAGAGGCTGGAAAATGAGCAAAAAACAAACAAAAAGTTCTGACCATAGAAATGTACTGTGGTGTCAGGAAAGATCAAAACACAAACTCAGAAGAAGACAACAATGTCAAAACAACTATAGATGCAGCCTCAAAGAGAAATAGGAATCATTCTCTGGCCCAAAAAGTCTACCTGGAAGAGTTTTAAAAAGTTTTTAAAAATCAAGTAAAAGAGCGAGAAGAAAAATTGGGAAAAGGAATGAGAGTTATGCAAGAGAATCCTGAAAAAAAAAAGAGTCAATAGCTCAGAAAAAGAAAACAGTTCCTTAAAGGTAGAATCAGCCAAATGGAAAAGGAGGTGCAAAAGTTAACTGAAGAAAATAATTCCTTAAAATTTAGAATTGGGCAAGTGGAAGCTAAAGGCTTCTATGAAGTATCAAGAACTAACCAGACAAAAACAAAAGAAAACAAAATAGAAGAAAATGTAAACTACTTTACTGCAAAAGCAACTGACCTAGAAAATAGATCCAGGAGAAATAATTTAAGACTTATTGGACCACCAAAAATGATAAAAAACAAGAGCCGGGGCAGCATCTTTCAAGGAATTATCAAGGAATACTTCCCTGATATCCTAGAACCAGAGGGTAATGTAGAAATTGAAAGAATCTGCCAATCACATCTTGAAAGAGATCCCTAAATGAAAATTGCCAGGAATATTATAGCCAAATTCCAGATCTCTCAGGTCAAGAAGAAAGTACTGCAAGCAACAAGAAACAATCCAAATATCAAGCAATCACAGTCTGGATTACACAGGTTTTAATACTTCTACACTGAAGGATGGAGGGTTTGGAATATTGTATTATGGAAGGCAAAAGAGCTTGAATTACAACCAAGAGTTAACTACCCAGCAAAACTAAGCATAATATTTCAGAGGGAAAAATGAACACAGGGGACTTTCAAACATTCTGATGAAAAGATAAGAGTTAAACAGAAAATTCAATTCTCAAATATAATACTCAAGAAAAGCATAAAAATTGTAAACAGGAAAGATAAAAGATAAGTTATTTATTAAGGTTAAACTGTTTACATAGCTGTATGGGAAGATGATACTTGTAATTCTTATGAACTGTATCTTTAAGAGAGTTAAAAGAAGTATACCTAGACAGAGGATGTGGGTATAAGTTGACTTTGATAGGATGAGAAGGAGGATTGCACCGGGAGAAGACAGAAGGGAGATGCAGGAGATGGGAGGAGGTGTGAATTATATCACATGAAGAAATGTGAAAGATGTCTTACAGTGCAGTTAAAGAAGGAAGTGGGGTGAGCATTGCTTGAATCTTACTTATAGGAATTGGCTCAGAGGGAATAACACATTTAGTTGGGTACAAAAACCTACATTGTCCTATAGGGAAATAGGAGAAGGGGAGAAGATAAGTTGGAGAAGGAGGCTAATAGAAGAGAGGGAAAACTTGAGAGGGGTAGTGATGATCAGAATCAGAATACTGGTGAGGAAGGACAGGGTGAAAGGAAAGAGAAAAAAGTATAAATGGGAAAAATAGAATGAAGGAAATATACAGTAATTGTAACTGTGAATGTGAATGGGATGAACTCACCCATAAAATGGAAGTATATAGAAGAGTGTATTAAAAACAAGAATCCTACAATATGTAGTTTACAACAAACCCATCTGAAACAGAGAGACGTACACAGAGTAAAGGTAAAAGGGTGGAGCAGACTATATTCTGCTTCAGCTGAAGTAAGACTGAGCTCCTTGAGAGCATGGACTACCTTTTTGTTTTTACATCTCAAATCCTTAGGAGAGTGCTCAGCATATGGAAGACCCTTAATGTTGACTTGAAAAAGTAAAGAAAAAAAGGGGAAGAAAAAAATCAGCAAAACTATCAATGTATTTTGAAAAATCTAAAGTTATTTTCAGGTTTTATATGTATGAATCCTAAACACAAATAATTTTCTGTGGAATAATAAGGTTATAAGCTGGAAGGTAAAGGTTTAAGAGTGTGAGAGAAGAGAAAGTGGAGGCACCTGTTACATAGATAGCCTTTTCAAGGAGTTTTGCTACAAAAGACAGAAGAGTTATAGGATAATAGTTACTAGCAAGAATGAAAGGATCTAGAGATGGCTTTTTCAGGATAGGAAAGACATGGGCCTGTTGTAAGCAGTAGAGAATGGACTAGCAGACACTCTCTCTCTTCTTCTCACACTCTCTTCTGGATTTCTCACACCCCCTAACCCCTCCCCACCAATCCAAACTGTTGCCAAGGCTTCCCAATTCACTTTTGTAACATCTCTCAAATATGCTCCATTCTCTCTTCCAACACTGCCACCATTCTGACACAATCCCTCATTACCCCACACCTGGACTATGGCAATAGTCTGCTGGTGGCTCTGCCTTTCTCAAATCTTTCTCCACTCCAATCCATCCTCAATTCATCCCCTAAAGTGATTCTCTAAAATGCAAGTCTGAGCATATAACCCTCCTACTCAATGAACTCCAATGGTTTTCTATTGCTGTTTGGCATTCAAAGCCCTTCATAACCTAGTCACTTCTACTTTTACAGTTTTGTCTTTTTTTGTTTTATATTTACTTCCCAACATATATTCTTTTTGAATATCCTTGGCTAATCCATGATGAATATGACATTTCATCTCACAGTTCCAGGCATTTTCTTTAGCTGTCCCCTATACCCAGAATGTTCTTCCTCTTCAGCTCCGCTTAGCAACCTCCTTAGATTCCTTTAAGACCCAACTAAAATTCCATCTTTTTACTGGAAGTCTTTCACCCTCTTCCATCTGTTAAGTGCCTTCCCTCTATTATTCTTACTTATGGTGTATTTTTAAAATACATATTTGTTACATGCTGTCTCCTCTATTAGATTGTAAGCTCCTTGAGGGCAGGGACTATCTTTTGTTTCTTTTTGTATTCCTAGCATCTAGCACAGTGTCAGGTAGATATTACACAATAAATACTGACTGAATTGTAGCCTTTGTTGATTTCCAGGGTACAACTGCTCTCACAATAAATTTAACAATAAGCTCTCTTGAGCAAGTACAAGCTGGCTCCATAATACCCCTGAGGAAGGACTCAATGCCTCCCTAAGCCTCCTGACTCTACCCTTATGTAGATCTCATTGCTGTAATGCTTTTCCTATCCAAACCTGCTTCTTGCCAACTTATACCCATTGCTTCTAGTACTGCTTACTGAGGACCAAGTAGAAAAGACAAATCCTCAAAATACTTGCTTTAACTTTTAACCTAGCCCTTGCAAATCTTAGTTCTCTAGCACACCAACCTAGAGGTATCTTAAAATTTCTAGGGCTTCATATAGATGACTAACCATTACTCCACAGTCAAACCACTGACAATGTAATTATATTTATTTGTCATTCAAATTACTGGCAAAACTTGTAAATCCTCCTCCCCCCCAAAAAAAACCCTAAAATAGGGAAGAAGACTTGTTTTTTACTGGGTTGGACAAATATTACAGGTCCTGTATTTACTGAAGGAGTTGCTATATGGCTGATTCAGGTTTCTTTAGGTATTTATCCTTCCATTGCCTTGGCAGACATTTCAAACACCTGCACAAAGAACTACAGGTGATATCCCAAAGAGAAACCTCTGCATTCATTTTCTAGGTTGCAATTAGTTGAATCATTGCTTCCTATAGTTATTCTCCTGAACAGAATCAGACTCAGTTTTGATTGAAGGGATTGATTTCTTGTAGAACCTAACGCAAATCTAAACTTTTCAATTCTTGTACCCCATGCTGATAGCAGCTGAGCCACAAATAAACTCAGAGCTCAGCCGTTAGAGTTGTGACTAAGTTAATTACCATCTTGTCTAATAGCTCAACAGGGACACTACAAAGTGCTATGAGGGATTATAGTATTTCTGTCCATTTAGAGACCTTATCGGAAACCATATGAGATTTATAATTAAAGATGTGTCATTCACCTCTGCCTGAAATGTCTTATTTTACTAATCATATAATGTACTGCACGTTCTTTGTAATTAGAATTTCCAGGTTATACATACTTAATTTAGATATAACAAAAGATTTATTTTCTGTTTACAAGAATAAGCATATTTGGCCACTCGATGTGACCAAGAGTTCACTGATACAGGGATTCATTGTGGGGTGGAGCCAAGATGGTGGAGAAAAGGCAGGGACTTACCTGACCTCTCCCCCAAAGCCCTCCAAATACCTTTAAATAAAGCCTCATAACAATTATGGAGCAACAAAACTCACTAAAGGAAGGGTGAAACAATTTCCTATCTCAACACAACTTAGAAGATTGGCAGGAAAGGTCTGTTCCACCACAGCAAACCACCAATAGGCCTTTGGGGGTGGGATGGAGTGACTGAATCAGTGGTGGTTTCCAGACCTCTCAAGGTTGCTGGACTGCTCAGCCCACAGATAGCAAGGGGGTCAGACAACTTAGAAGATTTCAGGGGTCTGTTTGCCAGCACTGGGGCCAGGGTTCTTTACCACTGCCCATATTCAGATCTGGGTTGCAGTCCTGGATCTCCATCTCAGGGTAAGAAGGAGCTTGTGGCTGCAGGGGAGCCAGGGCCCTGGTTACAGTTCCAGGGTGGAAAAGCATGCTTGTGATTGCTCTTAGACCAGAGCATCAACCAGGAGAATAATAAACATAGCTCTCCCTAGATTATATCACCTTGGAAGAGCCTAAAACCTACAGATCCCTTTCTGAAAGCAGCTGCATAAACTCTCTGAAGCTTGGGAAAGTAGCCCTCAAATTCAGAAGCAAAGGCTCACTTTAGTATAGAGTTAAAGTCAAGAAATAGGCTAGAAAAATGAGCAAACAGCAGAAAAAGATCCTGATTATGGAAAGTTACTATGGTGACAAGGAATATGAAAACACAAACTCAGAAGAAGAAACACAGTAACAACTATAGCATCCAAAGCCTCACATGAATTGGTCTCAGGCCAAGGAATAACTCAGAAAGGATTTTAATAATTAAGTTAAGAGAGATAGAGGAAAAATCAAGAAGAGAAATGAGAGTGATGCAAGAAAATCATGAAAGAAAGAGTCAACAGCTTGGTGAAGGAGGCACAAAAATCCTGAAGAAAATAACAACTTAAAAGACAGAATAAGCCCAGTGGTAAAATAGGCACAAAAATCCAATGAAGAGGAGAATGCTTTGAAAAGTAGGATTAAGGAATTCATTGAGGAAGTGAACCATTCATTTTATTTAATAGTAAGGAATTAGGATTTACCCACAAAATCCCTTGACCTTTTCTTATTGTGAGGCAACGCTAGCATTTCTGACCCTATCTCAGTCAGTAGATTTCTGACATTCCTATGGCAGAAATCAACTTTCACCTAACAGTAAGTACAAATCAGGGCAGATAGCCTACCATCCTATAGTGAGAGTTTAATGATGGTTGGTAGAGCTTTTCTTATTGAATTACTCAGAGAGTCTATGAACTCTCTATTTGCCTAAATCTACTTCCTTGGTCTTGTTTACCTTGGTTGATCTAGATGAATTTGTATCCTATCCTTCTTAGATATGAACTGTTAGACCTTTTTTGCTCATAGTAGCATTTTATATCCTACTACTGTCCATGCCAAGGTCAAATACTTAAGATATACATTTGGCTCATTAATTGTCCAAATTCTCAACTGAAGTAGAATGAGTTATTTTTAAAGTGAAGCCATCTTCTGCCAAACTTGATCAGATGTCATTTTCACCAGGAAAATGCAATTCAGCTGCCACAGTGAACTTAGACAACATTGTGCTAAATCTGTGGATGGGAATTATTCCAAAATATATTAGCAAAAGGCATGTGTTTTGATCTCAGGACATAAAAAAACACACCAAGGTCATGCAAAGTTGAAAAAAGATGGGAATCCATGTAAGATTCTGGAAAAAAAATAAAAATAATGGTTTTTCAAACTTCATCAGGATTATTTTCAAAGGTGATAATTTTAGGCAATTGAAATGGATGTTTAGGACATTGCTGAGAAAATACTAGATAAATTGACTTGTATACATGTACTGAAACTCTTTGTACAGTTTTTATTGCTAGACATTATGACATTTCTTTTCTAGAATTACAGTCATCAACTTAAATGAGTTTGTCAGAACATTATCAATTTTATTGGGAGAAGATGGCGGAGTAGAAAGACTCACATATGCTAGCTCCGAATCCACAGCCCATAAATTTCCTGTAAAAAGAACTCCCCATAAATTCTGGAGCAGTGGAACCCACGCAGAAACACACTGGAAGAGATTTCCATTCCAGAGAGCCCTGGAAAGCTGTCCCCAGGGTTCCGTTGTGCTCCGGACGTGGAGCCCAGCCCTGTGCTGCCCTGGCCGCAGGGCCCCAGCGGAGCAGATCCGAGCAGTCTTCAGGGACAGAATCTCTGGCGGCTGAGAAGGTTCCTCCACCCACAGGTGCTCCAGGTCAGTGAGAGAGACTTCTGGGCTGGCCGAGAGGGGAGCGGGGTGTCTCTGTGACTCGGGCCCCCTTGGGAGGGAGCGGCAGAGGCAGAGGCAGCAGTGGAGGCAGCGGTGGCCCGGGACTCCCTGAGAAGGCAGGAGCTCCATTACCGAAGGTCTCTGCATAAACACCCTGAGGGAACAGAGCCTGGGAGGCGGCCCTGCCCCCACCCGCTCCATTATTGAAGGTCTCTGCATAAAGCCCCTGAGGGAACTGAGCCTGGGAGGCGGCCCTGCCCCCACCCAAGCCCCAGAACTTAAGCTCACATTGAATAGCAGCCACTACTGCCCCTGAAAGCCCTGAGGCTGGGAAGCAGCATTTGAATCTCAGACCCCAAGCACTAGCTGGGCAGATCTAGGCAGGGGTGGAGAGGAATTTCAGAAGTCAAGTAACTGGCTGGGAAAATTCCCAGAAAAAGAAAGCAAAATGAGACCATAGAGAGCTACTTTCTTGGGGAAGATAGTGTCATTTCTGATAAGGAAGTACAATGCTTGCCATCAGGGAAAGACGTGGAGGTTGGGGCCTTTCCATCTCAGACATCCGAGGTGGATGTCCGGTGGGCTCAGGCCATGGAAGAGCTCAAAAAGGATTTTGAAAATCAAGTTAGACAGGTGGAGGAAAAACTGGGAAGAGAAATGAGAGAGATGCAAGAAAAGCAAGAAAAACGGGTCAATACCTTGCTAAAGGAGACCCAAAAAAATGCTGAAGAAAATAACACCTTGACAAATAGGCTAACTCAATTGGCAAAAGAGGTTCAAAAAGCCAATGAGGAGAAGAATGCTTTCAAAAGCAGAATAAGCCAAATGGAAAAAGAGGTTCAAAATCTCACTGAAGAAAATAGTTCTCTCAAGATTAGAATGGAACAGATGGAGTCTAATGACTTTCTGAGAAACCAATAAATCATAAAACAAAACCAAAAGAATTTTATTGGGAGCATAAGTTGTCCATTTATTCATCCACAAATATATTCTCCATTAATTCAGTAAACATCCATTTGTAAAAGTCATTTGAGGGAGGACCCAAGATGGCGGAGTAGAAAGAAACACATATGCTAGCTCCTAACCCACAGCCCATAAAATACCTGTAAAGAAGAATTCCCAATAAATTCTGGAGCAGCGGAAGCCACGCAGCAATGGAGTGGAGGAGATTTCTGTTCCAGAGAGACCTGAAAAACTGGCACCAAAGGTCTCTCTTGCACTGGACCCAGAGCAGAGCCCAGCCCTGTCTTGGCCATGAGGCACTGAGAGGAGCAGATCTGAGCAGGCTTCAGGGACAGAATCTCTAGTGGCAGTGCAGGTCTCTCCACCCACAGACACCAAAGGTAAGTGAGAGAGTCTTTTTGGCTAGCCGAGAAGGGAGTGGGGTGTTTCCATAACTCAGACCCCCTCAGGAGGCAGCAGCAGAGGAAGCAGTGGACAGGGGCTCCCAAAGCAGGCAGGAGCTTGGATCCATTATTGGAGGTCTCCACATAAACCCCCTGAGGGAACTGAGCCCCATGTGGTGGCCCTGCTCCCACCTGAGCACCTGAATTTAATCTCACACTGAATAGCAGCTCCGCCCCACCCTGAAAGTCCTGAGGCTGGGGAGCAGCATTTGAATCTCAGCCCCCAAGCACTAGCTGGGCAGATCTGGAGGCGAGGTGGGTATGGAAAGGAATCTCAGAAGTCAAGTAACTGGCTGGGAAAATGCCCAGAAAAGGGAAAAAAAATAAGACCATAGAAGGTTACTTTCTTGGTGAACAGATATCTCCTCCCATCCTTTCTGATGAGGAAGAACAATGCTTATCATCAGAGAAAGACATAGAAGTCAAGACTTCTGTATCCCCAAACATCCAAAATAAATATTCAATGGGCCCAGGCCATGGAAGGGCTCAAAAAGGATTTTGAAAATCAAGTTATACAGGTGGAGGAAAAACTGGGAAGAGAAATGAGAGAGATGCAAGAAAAGCTTGAAAAGCAGGTCAACACTTTGCTAAAGTAGACCCAAAAAATGCTGAAGAAAATAAAAGCTTTAAAAATAGGCTAACTCAATTGACAAAAGAGGTTCAAAAAGCCAATGAGGAGAAGAATGCTTTCAAAAGCAGAATTGGCCAAATGGAAAAGGAGGTTCAAAAGCTCACTGAAGCAAATAGTTCTTTTTGGAACAGATGGAGGCTAATGACTTTATGAGAAGCCAAGAAATCACAAAACCAAACCAAAATAATGAAAAAATGGAAGCAAAAGCCATTTGATATTGTTTAAATGAAACTGGGGAGTTATTACTGGAGTATGCCAATGATATGAATAACTGGTGATTGTTATTAAGGAGAACACACCAGAAAGGGGCTCAAGTTAATACCATTAGAAAAAAATAACGACAACCCCACAGGGGTGTCTCTAGAACCTTGAAGGGAAGCCATGCTCAGAGATCCAAATCATGTGAGAATAAGAGTTGGGTAACAAAATAGTTTCTGAGTCTCTGCTTTGAGCTAGTAACTTCCAGTTCTGGATTCCTAATATAATAATGCTCAGAAATTAAGAATTTCACACCAATAGTGTTATGAATTTCAGATTGTAACCTATCAACTCATTAAAAATATGTACATATATTAATACAAATTATATGAAGAATTCCAAATTGTACACTCCCTCCCAAGACCGTTCAATTCATTAAACTTGAAAATTTTGTCAAATCACTTTAATTAGTTTTATGGTGATGATAGCAGTATGAAAATGTGTTACATTTTTTAATAGATGCCCCCAAAATAACTCTGTGCCCATTTGTAATAAATGATATTAAAAGGCAAAGGATGCATCTAAAGGCAAAGGATGTATCTAAATGTTTTTACTTCTCTATCTAGTACACAAATATAATGCAATGTTTCATGCTTAGGAATTAGATACATCTATTTTATATTTATATTTAATCTATTATCTATCTATCTATCTTATCTATCTATCTATCTATTTATCATCTATTGAGAGGCAGTGGCATATATAGAGCAGGTTGGCCTAGTCATATATCAACTGGAGCACTCTCAGTGCTCTAGGTAACTTTCTAAGACCATTAGTTTCAAATGAGTTATGGAGAGAGTTTCTATATTATGAATCACAGTGATATCACAGGTGCTGGCATCTATAACTATATCCTATCTATGTCAACATATCTCTACTTGTATCTCCACAGCTATATCTGTATCTATAATATGTAATTATAAATATGTAGATGTACATGTAATGAGCAAATTGTTAGAAATAATAAAGAGCTATTGTTCTAATGGATGGTTGTGTTTTTTAGTGATTAGAAACCATCAATCACAAAGAAAAGATTAAAGAATTGGTGACCCAATCTTATTATTTTAAAGAACAGAAAAAAAGTCACAGACAGAACTGATCACCTGCAGTCTAATTGTTCAGTCAAGCAGTGATCATATCACTTGTAAAAACAGTGACGATATCTGTTATCAGGTCTATATTATTTAAAAGATGCAACTTATTCCCTTATTCCATGACTAATTAATGTGGTCAGTCAATATATAGCTCAAAACCTTTTCATTGTTTAACATTTTCTTTGATTTGCTGGGAAGCAATGGTTCAAGTTCTCTTAATGGAAAAACATTGCATGTGAACTTTTGTTTTAACTTTAAAAGTATGTAGGGTATGAATTGCAACATTACAAATGCCATCTTAAGCAGCATTGGCCCTAGGAAAAATTGTGAAGTTGATTAAACTCATCTTTGACATATGTCTAAGTCCTTTATTTGGTATTCCCCTTTAAACCATTGTGAATTATTCTCATACCCAGAAGATTACAGGTTTAGGACTAGAAGGTGACCTTAGAGATCATTTAACTCAACCTTCTCTTTTTACAGAAGAGGAAATTGAGACCTTCCTAGGATAAGTGACTTGCCCAAGCTTTCGCTAGTACTTAAGTGTAGCACCAGATTTTGAGACCAGATCCTCTGACTGCATATCAGGCGCAGGTAGGACACATTTTCCTTTGGTTTCCCAGAAGCCGCCACTGCAGTCAAGCAATTTAGATTAGTATCTCATAGTTACCAACATCCTTCCATCATAAAAACTCATCTGTTTTTGTATCCAATTTACCTTAGTAAAGTCCTATTTCCTCATAGGTGACAGAGAGACTAAAATCGATAAGCCTGTTCCTACTTAGGCTTTATTAAGCTAGTGGATATTTTATCTCTACTTTTGTAACATATCTTACTTGACCCAGTTAAAATGAACAGTTCCTTTGAGAATCCTAAAGAGTTCTGTGAATTGGGGAAATTACTCATGTCTATGACATAACTGGGTGGGCAAATGTTTTGAATTCTAGAAGGATTTTTTCCACCCCCTGAAGAATCATACTGTTAATATGTCTGCCTACTTGAGACTACTCCAGGTCTGAAGTAGAATTTCAGATGGAGAAGTCTATTCCTATATACCTAGGTTGACATATTGGTCTCTGGAGCTGTCCAATCCAGTAGGGATATAAGCTAGAGAGATCCAGTGGCCTGGTAATAGTGCTATGGACCAACGATACTCTGACTTCATCCCTTTATGGGTACTGATGGTTATTGTTTCAGTTATATGTAAAATACTGAGTTTTTAATCACAACCATCTCTACTGACCATATAGCAACGTATCTATCCTTTTCTGTACATCCCAGTGGTGGAGAGAAAGGAGGTTTGGAGCTGCATTCATGTCTCCTTTTCTCCCATTTCTAATACAGAGAGATGATTTTGCAATTTTCCGCCACTACCATGAATATGCTTCTGAGTTTGTTTGGTTTTTGTCCAAGTTAATAATTCCACTTGATTTGATATCACTCCGTGCTTTCCTTTTTACTTTACTTCATATTAATTTTACATGATTATAGCTGTCCTTTCTGCTATAAAGGGAGATCTCCATTCAAATTAATAAACTTCCAGAACAGCGAACTTTCCTTTAGATTTTTAATGAAGCTTTGCTTTATTTGTATGAACATGTCTCCCAATGGATGATGTGGACATACCTATCAGTACCCCTTTAAGAGGACCAAAAATTGCCCCTCCTGATTAATCCTTAGTTACTATAGTTTCAATTTTGACTCATCAAAAAGGGATGAATTGGTTGATGTGGAGTAACTCATTTTCACCTTCTAGGGGATGGGTTTTATTAACTAGGGCTGTTTTCAAAATGAATTGGTTGGCTTAGACTCTTGGGAGAATGAATTATTTACAGTGGAGCTATTCCTTTTGTGATGGTTTTCTTCATCAAAAACTCTCAACTTCATTTTACCTTTGCCTATCCAACTTTTATCAAGAGAGCACAGTAAGGATGTGTGTGTGTGTGTGTGTGTGTGTGTGTGTGTGTGCATGTGTGTGTGTAGATATGTATTTGTAGATATGACCTGAGAGGAAAATTCTGAATACCTTTGCCTTTTTCTTTTTGCTTTCCCTTTCCCCCCAAAAAGCATAGGGCAGTATTCAGAAGTACTTGTAGAATCATATGACTGCCTTGGGTCATAATTCAACATACATTCATTTTCATGGCTTTGGCTATATGATTCCCTCAACCCTAGTTTATGGAGGAATTCCTAAAGTTGCTATCTTTAGCATTCATGCATTTTACACCCTTGAAACCTGCCATCCTTTCTAAAAAAGGGAGACTTAGTGGGCTTCTCTAGCCTTGGGGTTGCCTAATCCCAAGTTTTAGAGTTTTGCTATCTATACTTCTGTCCAGAGAAACAGAAGTCCCTAAGCAGCGTGCCTGTTGGAGAGAGAAGAGCACATATGCAGATGCACTTTTGGGTGTGAAACTGCAGCAAGGGACTGAAGCCACTATATGAGCAAGCAAGTGATTGGGGCTTTGCCAGAAACTTCCCTCTCACTCCTAGGTATTATAGTGAATCATTTGAATAGTGAAAGTTTAAGGGGAAAAGGAGTTGTCTCAGCCTAGTAGTCCAAAGTGTGTGTCCATGGTTGGAGGAGTTCAAACTACAGGATAACATTGAATTAGAAGGACTAGTGGAAAAGGAGGATTCATCAAAGAGGAGTAAATATTGTACTGATTTGTTTTTTCTGGACTCCTGTTAATAATTTGTGCCTTTTGTATTTTCTCTGCTATGAATTACTAGCTATATTATATCTGGTATGCGTTTGTTTTACTTTGAGTGCTTGCTTACACAGGAGCTAGGAACCCTCATAGATTTTCCAAAGTAAACTCCATGGGGAGGCATGAGGAGGTAAGAGAGATTTTTAAAGCTGGCCCCCAGATTGAATATAGTCTATGAGTTTAGAGCTTGAAATCATTGCTTACACTGCTGCTTGTGCCTCGTTTTGTCAAAATAGACGTAATTCCAAAAGGGCTGAGATTTTCTATGCAAAAGAACTGTGCAAGCAAACTCCCAAATGAACATTGTGTGCCTTAGGCATATGCAAAATAATTAACTTGGGCTATCTAATTTATTTAATAAAAAACAAAACCCCCTCTTAACAATAACTGTTTTTATCTCATTAGAAATGGTCTCAAAAGTAAGTTCAGGAACAGAGGAGAATGACAGAACATGCTCAGACCCTTTGCATCCAGTTCATTCTTATTCTACTGGGGAAGCTCCAAAACTACAGCCCCAAATAACTAATTAAAATGTGATGGTTATGACCCTAGGAAGTCAGAAATGTTCACTAGCCTTTATTGTCTGTTGTTGAAGTCTAACTCATTTTCATTTGGTCTGGATCCTGAGCATATTTCATTAAGTTGTGATTATCTTTTGCAAATACTGTGGCAATAGATGTAGGCTAGAAAAGTGGTAATATGTTTTGCGTATATTTATGATTCACTTATTGCTATCTCTAAACTCTATTACCACCACCAGCTTGAAATTCTATTAGCATGCTCAGCTGTTCCTTGAAATGTAATTTGTAGCCACAGGAGAGTGATTGACACAATGTCACATGAAACCAGTAGAAATGGCCGAATATGAATCTAACATGGATTCAACTATGCCCACTGCAGAACTGTGCTCCTGAGATTTCCTCCACATGGTACCCCTCTCTTCTCTTCTACTGGGACATCAAGTACAGAAGTTGCCTCAGTACAGTTTTACCTGTTACAATATAAAATGTACTATAACTATATCCAGGTTTCTTTTATAAATCACTTCCAACAATTTGAATTGTGTGGATTTGAATAATACATTATATTTCAAACAGTAGCTATTCTGTGCTGCCTGACCCCCTTCATTAATCAGGTGTTTGTGTGACGCTTAATAATACTGCCTTGTTAATATTGTTAGCTAACTTTTAGTTTGTATGTATATATCTTACCTCCCTGTCGAAGGTGTTAGCTTCTTTCCATCTCACACAGGGACATCCTTTCAAATGTGTTTTCTAACATGCTATTTTAGTGAAGGTTTTGCATCAGTCCTTATTATCAAAATGGCTCATTTTTTAACAGGAGTCAAACATATTCCTTTCATCCCACCTTCTTTTTCTGTTTCTCCTCCCCACTCCCTTTATTAGTATATTTGAAAACAATTCACAATGAGCCAAGAAAGTCATAATTTTATTTTCCCTGTTTTTGAAATGAGAATATAGAGACTCAGAATTTAAATGACTTGCCCATACAGCCAGCAAGTTGTAGAATCAGGACTTGAACCTGTCTTCTGACTATAACATCCATGTGTGTTCTACACATACCATACCACCTCTAAAAACAGGAGCTCAAAAACACTGTCCGAGAAATTTTTTATTTCATGATATTCTGCTTGAACTATGAGAACTAGATAAAATATTCCTTCATGTGTCATTTTCAATACATAATGTGGAGTCACTGGGAACAGAATGCTAACTATTTTCATGGGGATAAATGGAATTCAATCTGAATTCCCTCAAATAACATGATTTTCCTGCTGACCTTTTAGTAAATTTCAAACAATAAGTAGTGAAATGGAGAGAAAAAGACCTGTAACACATCTTGGTCCCAATATATCCCCTGTGATATATTTTCTTTTTGATGACAGGTACATTTCTGACTTTTTTTTACCTAATTTGCTGTTGCCAGTAAACATTTATGAAGTAGAGCAGAGTTAAATGACCTTTGGCTCATATATGATGTGGAATGTTCAGGGTAAAACACCCTTAGAAGAATCCTTCTGAGACCAGTCTATGCTCAGTGTTGAAACTCTGGTATTTTAGCCGCACCTATATTTGATTCAAATAATTTTATTCTCAGACAAGAATCATACTCTCCTAAATATGATTTAAAGGAACTCAAGAATTAAATCAGGACTTCCAGGAGGAGTAAAGAAGGAACCCTCTGAAGCCTTCCAAAATTCCCCTCCACATAACCAGAAAATTATCACAGAATTTGTCTAGGATCAGGGAAGTGCTTATTAGTCAGTCAGGAAAGATCTGTCTCACTGGCCTGGGAAGGGAGCTGGGTCTAAGACCAGTAGTAACTGCCAGCCTCACAGCAGGGGGCCTGTAGCCAGGCTCCAAGCCTGGGGCAATCCACCAGCAAGGCCCCATTCCAGCAACCCCACCCCCAGCACAAACCATGATCAAGGATATGACCTCATTGCTGACAAGTAGTGAAGCCCCGCCCAGGGACAGGCCAACAGCAAGACTCCAACCCCGGGGCTTACCAGCAAAGAGACTTTGCTTCCATAGCAACTTAGCATCAGGACCCCATCCCTGGAACAGATGAATAACAAGATTCCTCTTCCAGGACCAGATACAATAAAGACTCTGTTCTTATAACAGTCCAACAGCAAGGTCTTATCCCTGGAGTAGCTCAATCCCACACCCGGGAAGACCCACAAGGGCACCTCTCCCATGCCCAAACAAGCCAGAAGGGAAGCCTACCCTCCAAAGAAAGCAAGCAGCTAATCCCTGAAGGCCAGTGAAAGCCAGCAGTAAGACTCAGAGCCCCAGGACAAATAACTTGAGACAATAAAAGATGAAAGTCAAAACAGAGAAAGAAAATTATAGAATAATTTCCCTAATGAATATTGATACACACATTTTACATCAAATACTAGCAAAGAAATTACAGCAATATGTCACAAGGATTATGCACTATGACTATGTGGAATCTCTACCAGGCTTACAGGGCTGGTTTAATATTAGGAAAGCTATCAGCATAATTGAGCATATCAATAATAATACCAACAGAAATCATATGATTATTTCAACAAATACAGAAAAAATCCTCTGATAAAATACAACACCCATTCCTATTAAAAAATTAGAGAACATAGGAATAAATGGAGCTTATCTTAAAGTGATAAGTAATATTTATCTAAAACCATCAGCAAGCATTACTTATAATGGGGATAAGTTAGAAGCCTTCTCAATACAATTAGGCGATAAGGATGCCCATCTTCACCTTTATTATTTAATACTGTTCTTGAAATTTTGCTATAGCAATAAGAGAACAAAAAATTAAAGGAATTCTTACAATTAGCTAATGAGGAAACAAAAACTATTAATGTTTGCAAATGATATGATGTTATACTTAGAAAATCATAGAGAATTAACTAAAAATCTACTTGAAATTAATAACAACTTTAGCAAAGTTTCAGGATACAAAGTAAACCCGCATAAATCATCAGCATTTCTATATATCACCAACCAAGTCCAGCAGCAAGAGATAGAAAGAGAAATTCCATTTAAAATAACTGTAGACAATATAAAGTACTTGGGAGTTTACCTGCCAAGACAAATCCAGGAACTGTAAAAAATAACTACAAAACACTTCACACAAATAAAATCATATCTAAACAACTGGAAAAAATATTACTTGCTCATGGGTAGGACAAGCTAATATAATAAAAATGACAATGCTACCTAAATCAATCTATTTATTCAATGCAATCAAACTATAAAGTTATTTTGTAGTGTTAGAAAATTATTTTATAGAGCTAGAAAAAATAATAACAGAATTAGTCTGAAAGAACAAAAACTCAAGGATATCAAGGTAATTAAAAAAAGGAAAGAAAATAGTCTAGTTATACCAGATCTCAAAGTGTATTATAATGTGGTAATTATCAAAACAATCTGGTAAGAGAGTGATGGATCAGTGGAATAGATTAGGTATAAATTACATCATAGTAAATAATCATAGTAATCTAGTATATGATAAATCCAAAGATGTAAGCTTTTGGAACAAAAACTCATTTTTTGACAAAAACTGCTGGGAAAACTGGCAGAAACTCAGTGTAGACCAATATATCACTCTGTATATCAAGATAAGGTTCAAATGGGTATATGCTTTACATATAAAGGGTGATACTATGAGCAAATTGAGAGCATGGAATATTTTATCTGTTAGATTTGTGAATAAGGAAAGAATTTAGAGCCAAAGAAGATGTGAAGAGCATTACAAAATGTAAAATAAATAATTTTGATTATATAAAATTAAAAAAAGGTTTTGCAGAAACAAAACCAATGTGACCAAAATGATAAGAAGAAAATTGGGAAAAAACTTTGTAACAAATGTTTCTGATAAAGGCCTCATCTCTCAAATATATAGAAAACTGAGTCAAATTTATAAAAATATATGTCATTCCCCAATTGATAAATGATCAAAGGATATGAACAAGCAGTTTTCAGGCAAAACAATCAAAGCTATGTATAATAATATGAAAAAAATTTCTAACTCACTATTGATGAGAGAAATGCAAATTCAAACAACTTTTGCAACTGGGAAATGACTGGATAAGTTGTGGTATATGTATGTAATGCAATACTATTGTGCTATAAGAAATGATGAACAGAAAGGCTTCAGAGAGGTCTGGAAAGACTTATATTAACTGATGCTGGTGAAAGGAATAGATCCAGGAGAACTTTGTACACAGCAACAACCACAGTGTGCGAGGAATTTTTCTGGTAGACTTAGTACTTCATTGAAATGCAAGGACTTAAAAAATTCCCAGTGGACTCAAGGCAAAATGCTTTCCACATCCAGAGAAAGAATTATGGAATTCGGTTGCAGAATGAAGCAGACCATTTTCTTTGGTATTATATTTTCTTTTGTATTATATTTTGTTTTGTTTTATGATTTCTTCCACTCATTTTAATTCTTTTATGCAACATGACTAAGGTGAAAATATATTTAATAGGAATTTATCTGTAGAACCTATATAAAACTGCATGCCATCTCAGGGAGAGAGTGGGGAGGGACAGAGGATTAAGAGGAGGAAGAGGAAACAACCTAAGATATATGGAAGTGATTGAACACTGAAAACAAATAAAATAATTTAATTTACAAAAAGCAATTTTTGAGGTACCGCCTCATGCCTGTAAGAATGGCTAATATGACAACAATGGAAAATGTTGGATGTTCAAGAGGATGTGAGAAAACCATAATGCTAATGCACTGCTGGTGGAGTTCTGAACTGATCATTCTGGAGAGAAATTTGGAACTATGCACCAAAAGCTATAAAACTGTGCATAACCTTTGATCCAGCAATAACTAGGGCTATATCCCAAAGACATTCAAAAAAAAGAAAATCATCTATTTATACAAAAATATTTATAGCAACTCTTTTTGTGTTGGCTAAGAAATGGAAATCAAAGGAATTCCCATCAATTGGAGAATGGTTAAACAAGCTGTAGTTTATGATTGTAATGGAATATTATTGTGCTTTAAGAAATGACAAGCAGACATTAAGGGGTGGAGCCAAGGTGGTGGACTAGAAAGACACACATAGGCAGGGTCTTCCCACACAGCCTATAAAATACCTGTAGAGAGGGACTCTCAAAAAATTCTGGAACAGCAGAAGTGGAGAACAACAGAGTGGAGGAGCTTTCCAGCCCAGGGTGACCTGAAAGGCCCACAGGAAACATCAGTTGCACCAGAAGCAGAGTGTAGTGTAGCCCAGCCTTGGCTGGGCAGTGTGGTGTAATGAGACTCTGGGAGGAGGACACCTCAGGGACACAATCTCCAGTCACAGCAGCAGGTCCTCAGACCCCTCAACCCACAGACGCTAAAGGTCAGTGATGGAGTTTTTTCAGCTGGCCAGGAAGGGATAATGGCCTTTTCATAGCTCTGGCCTTAGGCAGCAGCTGCAGAGGCCACTTAGGGCAGTTCTCATGGCAGCCTGAGACCATTGCTAGATCATTAAAACCCCCTGCGGGCACTGAGGGAGCTGCCCCCCACAGCTTGACTGAATCTCAGCCCTCTAGTTCTGGCTTGGTGGAACTGGAGGATAGGTGGCTGTGGAGAGGAAACTCTGCTAAGATTCTGGGCACAAAAATCCTTTCCTTCACCCACACCAGTACATGCTTGATTGTGCCACCTTGGAGGAACTGAGATTTTACAGATTCCCAGAGTATACACTACTTTTGACAAAGGACCCAAAAGTCAAGAAACTGGTTGGGAAAATGCCCAAAAAAGTGAAAAAAAAAGACCATAGAAGATTACTTTCTTGGTGAACAGATATCTCCTCCCATCCTTTGGATGAGGAAGAACAATGCTTACCATCAGGGAAAGACATAAAAGTCAAAGTTTCTGTATCCCAAACATCCAAAATAGATATTTAATTGTCTCAAACCATGGAAGAGCTCAAAAAGGATTTTGAAAATCAAGTTAGACAGGTGGAGGAAAAACTGGGAAGAGAAATGAGAGAGATGCAAGAGAAGTATGAAAAGCAGGTCAACACCTTGCTAAAGGAGACCCAAAAAAATGCTGAAGAAAATAACACCTCGAAAAACAGGCTAACTCAATTGGCAAAAGAGGTTCAAAAAGCCAAGGAGGAGAAGAATGCTTTCAAAAGCAGAATTAGCCAAATGGAAAAGGAGGTTCAAAAGCTCACTGAAGAAAATAGTTCTCTCAAAATTAGAATGGAACAGATGGAGGCTAATGACTTTACGAGAAACCAAGAAATCACCAAGCAAAACCAAAAGAATGAAAAAAATGGAAGATAATGTGAAATATCTCATTGGAAAAACAACTGACCTGGAAAATAGATCCAGGAGAGACAATTTAAAAGTTATAGAACGACCTGAAAGCCATGATCAAAAAAAAAGAGCCTAGACATCATCTTTCATGAAATTATCAAGGAAAACTGCCCTGATATTCTAGAACAAGAGGGAAAATAAATATTGAAAGAATCCACCAATCACCTCCTGAAAGTGGTCCAAAAAGAGAAACTCCTAGGAACATTGTGGCCAAATTCCAGAACTCCCAGGTCAAGGAGAAAATCTTGCAAGCAGCTAGAAAGAAACAATTCCAGTATTGTGGAAATACAATCAGGATATCACAAGATCTAGCAGCTTCTATATTAAGGGATAGAAGGGCATGGAACAGGATATTCCAGAAGTCAAAGGAACTAGGACTAAAACCAAGAATCACCTACCCAGAAAATCTGAGTATAATACTTCAGGGGAAAAATGGTGCTTCAATGAAATTGAGGACTTTCAAGCATTCTTGATGAAAAGACCAGAGCTGAAAAGAAAATTTGACTTTCAAACACAAGAATGAAGAGAAGCATGAAAAGGTAAACAGGAAAGAGAAGTCATAAGGGACTTATTAAAGTTGAGCTGTGTACATTCCTACATGGAAAGACAATATTTGTAACTCTTAAAACTTTTTCAATATCGGGGTAGTTGATGGGATTACACACACACACACACACACACACACACACACACACACACACAGAGCACAGAAATGAATAGGATGGGATTATATCTTAAAAAAATGAAATTAAGTGGTGAGAGAGAAATATATTGGGAGGAGAAAGGGAGAAATGGAATGGGACAAATTATCTCTCATAAAAGAGGCAAGTAAAAGACTTGTCAGTGGAGGGAAAAAGAGGGGAGGTGAGAGAAAAAAACATGAAGCTTACTCATCACATTCAACTAAAGGAAGGAATATAATGCACACTCATTTTGGTATGAAAACCTATCTTACAATACAGGAAAGTGGGGGAGAAGGGGATAAACAGGGTGCAGGGGGATGATGGAAGGGAGGGCAGTGGGAGGAGGGAGGAATTTGAAGTCAGCACTCTTGGGGAGGGACAGGATCAAAAGAGAATATAAGCACTGGAGAGTAGGATAGAATGGAGGGAAATATAGTTAGTCTTACACAACATGACTATTATGGAAGTCATTTGCAAAACTACACAGGTATGGCCTATATTGAATTGCTTACCTTCCCAAAGGGAATCAGTGGGGAGGGAGGGATGAAGAGAAATTGGAAGTCAAAGTTTTAGGAACAAATGTTGATTAATGCTCTTGCAACTAGGCAAGAAGAAAGTTATCTTGCCTTACAGGACAAAAGAGAAGATGGGAATAAGGGAAGGGACGGTTGTTAGAAGAGAGGGCAGATTAGTGATAGGGGCAGTTAGGATGATCAGCCTTTTGGGGTGACAGAGGGGAGAAATGGGGAGAAAATTTGGAACCCAAAATTTTGTGAAAATGAATGTTAAAATTAAATAAATAAATTAAAAAATGACAAGCAGGGTGATTTCTGAAACAAACTGGAAAGACTTACATGAATGGATGCATAGTGAAGTGAACAGAATCAGGAGAACATTGTATTCAGTAATATTGTTTGAAGAAGAACTGTGAATGACTTAGCTATTCTCAGCAATACAATGATCCAAGAGAGTTCAAAGGACTAATGATGAAGCATACTATGCAGAGAAAGAATATTGATTGAATACAGAATGAAGCATGCATTTTCACCTTTTTCTCTTATTTTTTTCTTTTATTCTTCTTGCACAAAATGACTAACATGGAAATGTTTTACGTATTTGTACATGTATAACCTGTATCTGATTGTTTACCATCTCAGGGAAGGGGCAGGCCAAGGGGAGAAGGAGGGATAGAATTTGGAGCTCAAAACTTTAAGGAAAAATTAAAAAAAAAATAAATACATCAAATGCTTTTCAGACAAAGCAGAGGATTGTGATTCTCAGGCAATTCTCTCTCTCATGACTCACTTTACAAATATTCTTTTTTCATGGCTTTTTATTGATATCTTTTATTACTGCATTGTCTGAATTTCCCCCCTGTATTCCTTTCTTTCTCAGTGAGTCCTTTTTTTATGAGATTTTAAAAAAAGAGGAATAAAAGGTGGTATAACCAACCAAAAATTGAAAAAAAAAGTGTGAAAATATATTCAGTGCTCTGCACCCTCAATCCTAACCTGTACAAAGTGGAAGGTCTTAGAAGAGCTTCTTCTTATATCTCTTCTTTGGGACCAACCTTGGTATTTACAATTCTACAACATTCAATTGGACTATTTTATGGTTATTTTTTCCTCCAGTTATTTTTGTAGTCATTGTGTTCATTGTTTTCCTAGCTCTACTTACTTAATTTAGCATTAGTTCATATAAGTTTTTATATGTTTCTTTGTAATCATCATGTTTGACATTTTTTAATAGCATGGGAATATTCCATTCTCTTTATTTACCACAAGTTGTTTAGTCATTCATCGATCAATGAGCATCTACTTTGTTTCCAGTTCTTTGCCACCATAAAAGTGCTGCTATATACTTTATATATAGGGACTTCCTTCTTATTAATATCTTTTCTGGGATATATTCCTCCTAGTGGAATCTCTGGATCAACAGGAATGGATATTTTAGTCATTTAATTTACATAAATACAAATTGCTTTCCAGAATGGCCTTACTAATTCACTGCTCCACTCACAATGTGTTGTCATGCTGATCATTTTGCAACTACTTCTACATTGATTAACCTCATCTGTTATCATCTTTCCAGTTTATTGGGTAGGAGGCAAAATCTCAGGCATGTTTAGATTTGTTTTTAATGATTTGGACCTTTAATCTATACAGTTGTTAATAGTTTGCAAATCTTCTGTTGAGAACGGTTCAAAGACCTTAATCCCTTATCTGTTGGACTTTGGTCTTATATATTTATGTTAGTTGTCTAAGTATATTGGATATCAAGCTTCTGTCAGAGATATTTGATACTAAGATTTTCTTTCCCCAGTAGTCATCTCCCTTGTTATACCAGATATGTTAATTTTGTGTAATCCAAATGATGTTTTTTTTTCTAATTGTTGCCTTGATTCTTTCACAATTCTGCACATACCTATAGTTTTGGAATGTATATTATTTGCTTCTCTTCCATTTTTATGGTTGATCTTTAATATTCAGATCACAAATCTATTTTGAGTTTGTTATGCAACATGGTATAATATGTTGGTCTAAGCCTAATTTCTGCTAGACTATTTTTCATTTTTGCTAGGAAAAAATGATAGAAATGGAATTTTTACTCAAAATAATTAGAGAATACATAAAATATTTGAGAGTCAGTATATCAAAGCAAATTCAATATTTACACAGATTCAATTATAAATTGTTCCTTAATAAAAAAAAAACCTGAAAGAGCTAAAGGGATATTCATTCATAAATGGGCCAAGCCAATATAATAAAAATGACAATGATATTAAAAGTTAATTTACAGTTTTAGTACATACCAATCAAACTACCCAAAAGATGCTAAAGAGAGCTAGACAAGATAATTGCAAAATTCATTTGAGAAATGCGGTATCTAAAAATTGCTACAAGGATTTTCAGGATCTTTGCTAGGCACTGTACAAATAAGCTAACACAATTTACAGACAGGTATACTGCTGTTCATTTATACACTCAAGATTTCCACACATCATTAATAAGTGATGGACATGTGAGTCTCACAATTTCACAGAAGATAGACATAAATGCATATACGTACATATATAAATAGATTTATATATGTGTCTGTATAAGTATATATATATAATCACTTTAAGTCATAAGTATATGTATGTGTGTATATGCATACAAATAAATATCTTATCAGTCACAGTTAGCATTTGATAAGTTCCTATTATGATTCCTACTAGATAGGATAAAGCAAAGAGGATGAATTTCTGAAACTGTTCAAAGTCTGTGAATTTTCTTTTGTAACCATTAAGTGAATGGGGCAAGGGAGGTACTGAAGGAGATCTTCAGTACATTCAGTGTCACATGGAAAAAAGTGAAATATTACAGCAAACATAGACCAAAAGGAATTATTCATGTTCTCCAAAATATCCACATTCAACAGTTTTATGCAAAACAATGAAAATAGGAATGAAGAGGGAACAGAGCCTCCAAACCTCAGGTATAAGTAGAAGTCATCAAACTCATTTGATAACACACACACACACACACACACACACACACACACACGCGCGCGCGCGCGCAAATAAAACCAGAAAGGAGGTCAACAAAACCGACTAGACAAGAAGCAAAAATAGTGGAGTACAATATTCCATTGTTCAAAAAACATACACACCTCTGAAGGAAATCATGAGTAAAATCTCTGTAGCAAAAGAGATATCCTGCTTTGAGTTCCAGGCATAGCCCATAGGCTGATTTGTGTACCTTATCACAAGGTGAAGGCTGCTAGGGAGGAGTGCTGAGTGTCTTCTGAATTGGCTTATCCTTTGCTGGGATTCTTGTTTTCTTGTACTATGGATTCAGCTGTCTACCTTGAGCATATATTTTCTTTTTTTTTCTTTTTTGTTTTGTTTTTTTGTTTTGGAGTTCGAGGTGACTGAGAAAATGTCTGGTTTTCCCTATAGTTTTTCTCTTGTTGGTCATGTGATTAAACTACTCTTTGTTTCTTCTTTTCTCCTTGGGTGTCTGGAGGTAATAGCAACAAACTCCTCCCAAAGACCTTGCTTTATAGAGGCTTCAAAACTTTGCAATTAAGTCTTCATTTTTCATCCTCTACCTTTTCTTTATATGAAACCTAATTCTATCTCTGAAATTTCTGCCCACTAATCCTAGTATTGCCTGGAGGCAGACAGAAAAAGTATAATCCTCATCGTGGTCTTTTCAATACTTGCAAATAACCTATCATGTCCCTCTCACTATTCCCTTCCCTAGGTTAAACAGCTTCACTCCTCTCAGTACTCATAAGGCATCAACTCTAGGTCTTTTACAATCATGGTTGCCCTCCTCTGAACACTTCCTAGCATGTCAATTTCCTACCTAAAGTACAACAGATGTTTTTGATGATGAACCAGATTCATCAAGACAAAATTAAATTGTGTTCAATATACTCAGTTTAAAGAAGCAGGGAAGCATAAAATATATTTGATTTGCATTTCCACTGAGCATGGGAAGTTAGCACAGCATAGTGGAAAAACACTGGATTAGAGATGAGAAGACAGATTCAAGTCATTGCTCCATCATGCAGTAAATATGTGATTTTTAAAAGATGCGAGTTGTTAAGAGCCTTCCCTTCAAAAATCATCTTGTACCTATTCTGAATGCACTTACTATGTATTATTATGCATTATAGTCACTTGTATGTGTTTCATATTTCAAACTACCTTATAAGTTTCATCAGATCAGGGATAGGATCTATTTAGACTGTGTCTTCACATGTTTATTGTAAATTTCAAATGTTCATTAAGTTAAACTGACTTGTTGAGCTTGAGTTATTTGAAATATACTCATGTTTGTAAATTCCACATAATCGAAATACTATTGTTCTTTTCTGCTATCTGTTTTTTCTTCCTTAACAGAATTATTAAGAAGTTGGCATGTTCTGTAATCATAGAATTTATTGAAAAGTCAACTTGTCTTCTGTTTCAGTCAATCAAGGATATACAGAATTTTCCCATCTTGTCTTCTGTTCTTTTTTTCTCTCATTCTAGCAAACTCATTATTTCCCTCCCTATCTTCCCTACCTTGCTTCTTCATTCTAACTTGCCTATTACTGTCAAAGGTATAACTATCCTTCTAGTTACTAGGGATCTTGACTTAGATATCATCATCTGTTCCTCAGTCCTTCTCACCCTGACTCTCCCCTATTATACCACCATCATACCTGATTAATTTCTAAGTCTTGTCTTTTCTAACTTCATGGTATCTTCTTTATAAGTCCCTTTTTCTTTTCTGACATTCTCACAGACCCTTATCACCTCATGACTGGACTATTGGAACAACCCACTGTTTGGTTTCCCTGCTATAAGTATCTCCTCTAACTCAACTGTCAAAAGATTTTTCTAAGGTGCAAGTCTAACCTTGCCACTCACATATTCAGTCAACTCCAGCAGTTCTGCATTGCCTCCAGGATCAAGCATAAATTCTTGTTTGACCTACAAGTTCTCCATAACTTGATTCCTTTCCACTTTTCCCATCTTTTTACACTTTATCTCTGCCTTTCCACCTGCCTTAACTTCCTACCCTTCTTCCCCGTTTCTCTGCAGTGTGGTGACAGTCCACCATCCCCTGAGTATGAGCATTTTCTCTGGTTGCCACCCATGTCTCAAACTTTTTACCTCAATCCCACCTCCTGGCTTCCCTTGCTTCAAGTCTCAGTCAATGTCTCACCTGCTACATAAAGTCTTTCCCAAGCACCCTTAACGCTTAGGGTCTTCCTTCTGTTGATTATTTTCAATTTATGCAGTCTATATATTGTTTGTCTCTCCCATTAAAGAGGAGGGACTGTCTTGTGCTTTCATATAATTGCATGTAGGTACCAGGCACCTTAATAAATGCTAATTGCCTCCCTGACTTTTTTTAAGAAGTCTCCAGAAACTTTGCTTTGTTATCAGATCATGGATTTAGCTGATCTAACTCCATATTTTATAAATAAGGAAATGGCAGCCCCAAGACCTTAGTAAATAGCAGGATTTAAACACAGGTCCTCTCACCCTGCAGAGCCAGTTCACTTTGCACCATGACATCCTGTTTTCTCAATGACTAGTTTTACAGCCTCAAACTCATTACCACCTCACTAAACTGGGGACTGTCTTCTGTCTCTTCTGGACTTTTGCATCTAGCTCACAGAACCTTGAAAAGAGAAATGAAGTGGCTACCTGGCTGTGCTATGCTGTTCAACACTGTAAAGATTGGACACATCAATTCCACCCCAGTTCCCCAGCATTGTCTCAAGTCAGGGAAAATAGAATTGTTTTCTGCAGGGAAGAATTAACAGCTTATTGGGGGATGGGGGTAGGGAAAAAACAGTTAGCTAAATCCTGTATTAGGACAACGGGGAAGGAAAGAACCCTGGTGAAAGTCAGATAATGAGTTGTCTAGGGTGAGTAGCAAGCAGTCAGACAGGCGAAACCTGTACTTTAACCCAAAAAATTTCCCTGTTGACCTCCTAGACCACAACTCTAGAGAACCAATTAAAGGCAGTATCTGGAGCAGGCCTGAGGAGGGAGGACCATGGGGAGTCCAGCAGTTGATCTAATGCCTGTCATTTCTGTTTTCTGCTGCCTTCTACTTGCCTGTTTTCATTCTTTCCCTGGTTGTTGATTATCCTTATAGTGAAGCTTTTTTATTTTTTGTCTTCTCACTTGCTACTGATATGGCCCAATGACGAAGATGTCAGAACATCCTCAACCCTGTCCATATACAGGCCAAGTACGTAAAAAGACATGACCCCAGGGGACTTATTAATTGAAAGATCCATGGATTACTCATGTTCAAATTTGCTAGGTGAGAAATCCTGTACAGTACCTTGCTGTGAAATGAAGATCTTCCTTTAAATAAAGGAATAAGCTTCACATTCCTCCCCGAACTTATAGGATTTGATTCCTGTTATTGTGCAGAAGTTTTCTGAAAATAAGATGTTTTTTTCCATTATAAAGTAATTTCAACTGATCTATTTTTCATTTCATTACTTTAAATCAATAACACCAACTTCTAAAATATACTTTCTCAATTGAAGTATATCTTATTAGTTCTGTTTTTACAGTTAATGGAAATAGACATTGTGTTCTAATCTTTCCTCAATCTCAAAATAAACAAATACATGAATAACCTAAGTGGGGAAAGAAGGGGTATGATTATGTGTGGGAAGATAGAAATGGGGGAAATTGTTTTGGGCACTTTGTTTACAAATAGCATTCACTTGAGTATTCATTTTGTGATATGGCCTGCTGGGCAACAAAATAATAAAATAAAATAAAATCATAGAGATGACCCCACCTGCTAGATTTTTTTTAGATCCAGTGATAATAGTGACCTGATTGACTGCCATGACCTTTTTTCTTCTACACAAGGGTTCTTCAGATTGGTCTGTCTCTTCTTTTTATTATTCATTTATACCATCCTTTCTTCTATCCTGGGCCCTTTATAATTGAATCTCCTATAGGAGAAGAGACAAAGTTTATAATGTTTCTCTTTATCCTGCTCTCTCTGAAATAAATATGCAACTTTAAAAAACTTTATTGCTAGGGAAGTAAAATTAATGAATTGTTAAAAAATGTAACAGGGCCATTCTGGTACTTTGCTATATCTAAACTAGATTTGAGTTCTTTTCTAATCAAATTAATCTCTTATTAACTCTGAATTTCTTTTCTGCAACCAGCCAGTAATTATGTGCATTGTATGAAGAAATGGATAATTAGATGTAGATTAAAATAATGTATGTGCATTGTATGAAGAAATGGATAATTAGATGTAGGTTAAAATAATAGTAACTGACACTTACTTATATGGTGTTTTAAGATTCGTGAAGTGCTTTACATATATTATCTTATTTTTCCCTTCCAACAAATCTATGAGGTAGGTACTATTGTCATCCGCATTTTATATACAAGGAAATTGAGACTGAGGGAGGTTAAAGAACTGGCTCAGGGTCACACAGCTAGTAAATATCTGAGACAGAGATTTGAAATCCTATCTCCATGATTTCAAATTAAACACTCTAGCCACTGCACAACCTAGATGCTTAAAAAGAGGGACAATTAGCAAATACTTTCAACTTCTGTTTTCCAAAGCAATCACTTTTTTGTTGTCTATGGAGGATTTTTTTTTTTAGCACAGTTTCATGCTATTTCTAACAACCTAGTATCTGATCAAATGAGTGAGAAATGGTTTTGGGGAAGGGCTTATGTGGCATCCATGTTACTCACCTTGTAATATAGCGTCTTTGGGTGTCTTTAGGTGCAGTGTGCCGTTCTAATCACCAAAAGACACCAGGCTTGGTGAAGCAAATGGAATCCAAAGGCCAATATTAGCAGTAATTATGCAACCTGCTTGGGTTCTGCCTGACTCAAGCCCACAATCTGACAATGGTGGGAGGGAGAGGAAATCTTAATGCCTAGTAACCTATGTGGAACATGGCATGAGTTCTAAATCAGCCCCTATTTCCCTGCCTCTATTGCTTCCTTCTCTTCACTCATTCATTCAAGAAACATTTCTTACATTCTTACTGTGTGCCTGGCACTGTGTTAAGCACTCCAACCTGCTGACCAAACTTTCTTTCTTCAGAAACTCATTTCTTTGAGATATCTCCTTGAAGCTTGCCCATAAATGCCCTCTTTGGAAAGCTCTGTGGAAATACATCAGACCTACAGAGAAGTTCTTTAAAACAAGCAAAATGGGAAAAACACAAAGTTTCACAAGGCTCTCAGAATCTGTGTGGGTAGATAGCCTTTATTTTCAGTGAAAATGTGAATGAATGTTGACCTTTCTTAGCTCCCCAATTCGATGATTCCGATCGTAGTTCTGGCCTGGGTAGCATAGGGAAAACTCTTCTGCTCCTAGCCTAAGGTGGATTTGGGTTGCAAAGAATTCTCAAGCCCTTTTATAACCTGCTTTTTCATCTGATTTTTGGGACCCTTTCAAGAGAGGGGTTCTCATTGTCAGGTGATAGATTGTCTCATGGGTTTCAGGCTATACTGAGCTGAACTTGAGGGCCCCTTCTTTAGCATTTTTGAGGATTCTCATGGTTCTAGATTGTAAGGAGGCCTACTCTAACCCTTAATGAGAAAAAGTCATCCCAATCTGACCCCAAAGATTGCTCCCTGGGCTTCAGAACATGTTCCACTGGAGCCCTTTTCGTTGGGCTCCTTGCACTTTTGGAGGTCTCAAGGGCTCTGGCCCACAGTACCTTTTTACCTATTCATGACTCATTTCTTTTTGTCCTGATGAGTTTGCCTGCCACAAGAAGAATGGAGTCTAGATACTATGGTCATCCAAAAGGGAGGAGATGAATTCAGGGAGACAGTAGATAACAGGAAAAAAGGTTTTAGAGAGGGTAGGAAAGGCAGATAGTATTGATAGTAACAGAGAGTTTGGCGTAGGAATGAGAAATGGGAAATCTGATTGTGGGTCTAATATAAGGGGCTAGGGCAAAAGAAAATGATAGAGAAGTATATCCTGTGTTTCTGCCAGATTACCTGAAGTGGGGCATCCAGGTAATTGGTCTTGAAACTTTTTAATAAAAATCTTACTAAGGATCTTCATGTTTCCTTCCTCTCAGCTTCAAATAACTCTTAACTAATGAAATTTATTTGCACAAATTTTCTTACCCTACCTAATTCTTGCGATCAAGCTTAAAGCAGCTCATGTACCTAATCAAATAGTATATGGAAATCCACTGTAAACACAGAGATTCCCTTATCAACAAATGTCCCTTCTCAGTTCAGAACAATTGCCCAGTATAATATAGCCAATTCCAAACTTATCTACCTGATTTCCAAGCACAAAAGCTCCCTTTATCTGATCAATTAAAATATACAAAGTGGCATCTGGAATATAAGTCCACACTGCCCCTGGGGAGGCTAATGCTCCCTCCCACTTTCCCAGGAAATTGGTTAGGAAAGATACATATAAGTTAATAGTAATCAGAAAAGTTAAGTTTTTATTATAGTCATTCATAGGAATTGTGAGCAGAGGGGTAGTATGTTATTTTGCCTTTTCTAGCTGTAACGGGAGCATTGGGGTTATTATTTTATCCAGAGCAAGAATAAGAAGTAGAAAAAGGAGGTATGGGAAGGTCCATGCCAGATGGCAGGCAGATGGTAAGATGTCTGTGCTATGTAGGTGCTAAGATTCTGATAAATGGCTCCATGGCATGTGAAACATGGTCTGAAACAAAATAGCTGTAGTGGTCTGAGGTGAGTTTTCAGTCATCCACCAATCAGGACAACTCAAAACCAGGGCAGAATCCCATAACTTAATGGATCTACTTTTGGGGTGGGTAGACTTGCGCTATGGACCAGACTTTCTAACTGAAAGATTGCCTGATGTTAGTTAGCACCCTTAAGTGATCTTGTTGGATTGTAAAAACTTCACTTCCCCCCCAGCTTTTTTCACAATTCTCAGAGTTGCACAGGCAACTGTTTTTGCATTGTGAATGGCCTCTGCTTCAGAAATCTCTTGTTCACCTCAAAAGTAAGATGTCTTTAGATCTACTATTTTGCTAACTTCACTTTCTACTCTACTCCACAACTTGATTTCCCTGTTTCTATTAAAAGCATAATAACTCTGCCAGTTACTCAGATTTGGAACCTTAGGTTCATCAATGGCTTTTACCTGATCTTCGTTCTTTTTGACCTCTCTGCAGCCTTTGATGCTGCTGACCCACCTCTTCTGCATTTTCTCTTCTTTATGGATTTTTGCCTCACTACTCAATCTCAGTTTTCCTCCTATCTGACTGCTTCTTCTCAGTTTCCTTTGCTGGGTCTTCATCCAGATTGTGTTTTCTATACTTGGGCTTCCCTAAAGGCTCTGTCCTAGTACTTCTTTACTATTTCATTTGGAGATCTCGTCAGCTCCCATGGATTCAATTATCATCTCTATGCTGACAATTCTCACATCTGTTTGTCTAACTGTAACCTCTCTCTTGACCTCCATGTTTGTAGCTCCAACTTTCTATTGGACATCTCAAACTCAATGTCCTATAGATATCTTAAATTCAACATGTCTCATACTGAATTCATTATTTCCCTCCAATCCACCATAAAGTTTCCCCTCTTCTGAACATTGCTGTCAAGAGTATTAGAGTCCTTACAATCTGACGTTATCCTGACTTCTTTTTCTTTCAACCAATACATCCAGCTTTCTAGTTTGTCTCCCTGTTTCAAGTCTTTGCCCACTTCAGTCCACTCAACTGTCAAACTGATGTTCCTAAAACATCAGTATTATCAGTAATATTCAATAAATTCTAGTGGCTCTATATTACTCCCAAGATCAAATATGAAATCTTCTATTTGGAATTCAAAGCCCCCCATAACCTCCTCCCTTCTATCTTTCTAGTTATTTTATACCTTACTTACCACCATGTCCACCATATATTCTGGAATCCTGTGACACTGATCTCTTTTCTGTTCCTCACATTTGACACTCCATCTCCTAAATCCATATACTTTTACTGACAGTACTCCATGCCAAGAATACTACCTCTTCTCATTTCCACACCCTAGCTTTCCACACTCCCTTCCAGTCCCAGCTAAAATTTACTTTCTATAAAAGTCCTTCCTGATCTACCTTAATTCTAGTACCTTCCTTCTGTGGTTATCACCAATTTATCTTGCCTATATCTTGTTTGTACATAGTTGTTTTTGTGATATCTCTCTCATTAGACTGTGAACCTCAAGAAAGCAAGGATTGTCTTCTGCTTTTCTTTGAATTCTCAGTGTTTAGCACAGTGCATGGCACATACTAGGCACTTAAAAAGCTTGTTGACTTTGACTAATAATTTGCATAGGTGTTAAAAGGTAGGGAAATTTACAAGATAATTAGAATTCTCTTCCTCTAACCTTATAAAATGAACCAACCTGCCAAACCTTGCACCAGTTTATCAATGAGAAAAAATTAAATTGCTAAGATGTTTTATTACAAGAATTCCATAAGCAAGTATTTAAAGTTCTTCTTCAAAGTTACTCAAGCAAGTTTTGGGACAAATGGGTAGAAAAATAAATGGGAACCATTTTGATGTAATTCTATTCCATTTCTACAAGAGCTGTATTCTATTTATAATCTTCTAAGAGAGGACTATAAACCTGTATGTTGCCATTTTTTGTTTGCTTTTAGGCTACTTGTTCTTAGGGCTACAATAATGAAATCAGAACAAAAAAGATTGCTCATGCTAGGCTGGTGGTTGATAGAAGATAATGATGCAATAGGAAGAGATATTGATTATTCTGTTTATAATATAATTTTTATTGAATTCTACTGAAAAAACAAATTGAAAAATAAAAGGGGAAAAGGGATTTAAGGTGAGGTAATGATTACTAGATTAGATAATTTTAAAAAGGTATTAAAATTTCTCCTACGACTTTTTTTTTCAAGCCGTCTGTTTTTTTCTGTGGGGTGGGGAGAGTTTTTAGCCAGTCTTAGTGGTGCTTTAGGAGGCAATATTAAAATTCATATCAGAAAGAAACATCCACAAATGGGGGCAAACACTTGAATGACCCATGAAACATACCAAACTCAATGTTTCTCATTTCATTTTTCTGTAATTATGACTCCTATGCCCACACTGTCTTATGCCTTTTTTTCTTGAGTGCTTTTCCAGAAGAATTTCTAGGCATACATCATCATCAAAGGACAGATGAAAATGAGCCGAATTGTACAGGCCAGAGGAGGATTTAGCTAAATACCAGTCTTTTACTCCATTCTCTTATCTTTGCTTTTCTCACTTGTCATCTTGACCTATATTTCTTCTTCTTTTGCATTTAACTTTTTTTCTTCCATCATCTTTGAAACATTTTCAAACTTCTCTTGGCAATTTTCCCGGATTTTCCTTCTCTATGAGAGCAATGGATAAACCCACTCAGATCAATGTGCAGATTGTACTTTTCCCCAAGTCTTTTGAAGGAGCTATAATGTGGAGTCCTTCATCAAGGCATTCTGAAGCAAATTGAGGGTTGTATGAGGCCAGCCAGCTGATTTTCAAGGAGGAAGGGGAGACGTATACATTCCCTAAAACATTCTGAGTTGTATGGGAATGGTGGAGAAATTGCTACACATGGTCTGGATAATAAAGTGGGAACACCAGGTTTTAAAGTCTTTTGCAATCTGGTTCCAGTTTAACTCTTTATGTGACTCTCCTTCCAGTGATTAATAGACCCTAACTTGACATTTTCTCACCCCTCTGTACCTTTGCATAGGTTCTTTACCGGGCCTGAAATATTTCACCCTTCTTTACCTGTTTCTCGGAATTTATTGTCATCTGCCATGGGATATCTTTTGCAAAACCTTGTACTGTACTGGCACACTCTCCCTTTACAAATAATTATGCATATACCATACTATTATATTACACTTCCATTTCCGTTGGAATTCAGTTTTGGACACACCTGCTTATGGCCTCCTTGGACAAATGGTCTGTTAAGTCCTCACAGCTATACCTGCAACTGAGCCCCGTTGAGTTGAACAAGTTGGGATTCAGGAGATTGTACCCTCAAATTCAGTCTGTGAAAATTCTTGGGATATTTTATGCTCCTGTCTTTTCCTTAATTTTTTAAAAAATGTCTTCTCCTTTGATCCTGATCTCTATGAATGCTTGCACAGTTAGTTGATGGTACCACTGGGGAGGAGCCTAGGAGTTTGCCTTGCAGGTAAAAGGAAACTGTGATCACTTCTATTTCTACAACCTCAGCTGAAGCCTTTGTGGGGGGAAGAAATGCCCACCCAGGATCTGGTGAACCAGATGTTTGTCATGTGTAGACAGCTGATCTTCCTCCAAGCAGATACCCTAAAGCTAGAGATGAATGTTTGTTTTGAACATCAATATTGGATAGGAAGTGCAAATTCATTCCTTGCTTGTTTTTTCAGTTGTATTGTGAAGGTAGATTCTATCCAAATAAGAAAGCAATGGCATCTCTAGCTTATTTTAAGTGATGAAGTCAACATCAGTCAACACTGAGAAAGCATTGACTGAACTTAGGTTTAGAAAACAGGAATGGTAAAAATAGGCCTCAGTGTTAACTTATCAAACCTGCCTTCAAAGAAGGACAAACACTCAAAGAGGAAGAATTCAAGGTCACGATAATTTACAGAATTTTGCAAGGTGATTTTGACTGTATATGATTATAATAGGGGAACCCAGACTTTGGAATATAAGCAATATCCATTTACAGGCTTGGTGAATCTGCTTCTGGAAATTCGTGATAGAGGAGCCCTTTCCCATTCCACTTCAGAGAATGCACAAGTACCCTCTGTATCATGTGCAGTGACAAAACACTTTTTAATTGGTTGCTGACCTAACCTGAGTATTAACACCTTTCTCTACCCTTCTTCTCCCTCATCCTCTCAGTCCCTCCTCTCCCTTCCCCCTTTCCCTCTTTTCTTCCCCCTCCTTTTCTACTTCTCTTTCCCTCTCTACTTTCTTTCCCCTTCTCTGTTTCTTTCCCTTTCCCCCTCCCCTTCTCTTTCTCCTCACTTCTCCCCCCCCAGAGGTTTATAGTACTACTTGCCTTATCACCAGGGAATAGTGAATTTGAGGTTTTTGAATACTCAATTCTGACTCAGAAGTGGCATTTCATCATTATGCAGTAAGCTGAAAGAATGGGTCTCTTTATCATATTTCTGGAAGTAGACTCATCCAGTCTCCACAGTGATATACTGTGCATGCTATATCCTCAGTGACTAGTTCTCCCGTTACAATGGTATTGAAACACTTTTAGGCTTGCAAAGTGCTTTGGGCATACACTATTTCATTTGGTTTTCACAAGAACCCTACGAAGTAGAGACTATTAGTATAATTCTACTTTTATGGACAAAGATATTAGGGAGCAGCTTAGTGATATGCCCACAGTCACACAACTAGTAAGTATCTGAAGCAGGATTCAAAGTCAGGTTGCGCCATCCCCAAGTTCAGCTTTCCATTACCCCACACTCCCCCTAAGAAATCCTTGAGTGAGGAATTGTTAGAGTAAAATATGCATGGAAATCTCCAGAGTCATTTCTGGGGGGGAGGGAACTCTGGACTCCATGTCTCCCAAAGTCCTCTCTTGGTTCACTGACCCCTGCTAATCAAAAAAGGAAATTGAAAAAGGCAGCTTTTATATGTCTTCCTTTATCTTCTTGCCACGTGGTGCTCTCAGCTCCATATAAGTCATAGTCACCTGGGCTACCTGTTTCATTCAGGTGAAGGATCATATGATCCTAGGATCACATATTTAGGAATAGATAAAACCTGAGACTTCAAAACTCATCAAATCAACCACCTCTGAAACAAAGAGAGGTAAAGTGACATGTCCAAAGGCATAGAGGTAGTAAGTGGTAGAGCCTGGATTTAAATATAAGTATCTAATTCTAAATCCAGTGATCTATTCTATATACCAGATTGCCTTCCCGTGTATGTCTTCAAAGTGACATCTCTTCTGTAAGAGGCCATGGGAAAAAAACAAAACAAAAAAAAACAAACCAGCAAGTCATCTTCCTCCCTTCCTCTCTCCAACTGTCACCAATGCCCTCCTTATGACAAAACTACTTTTTAAAAATGTATTCAGTCTCTAACAGTTATGAGTCCTAGTCATTTCCATGCACAACTTCTGATAGCTGAACAAGTTCTATGTTACTGAAAGAGAAGGGGCAAGGAAATATAGAAAAATGGAAAGGTAAAGGAAAACATCCCAGCACGTGCTATGTAGCAGATTGCTGGAGGCTATTATAATTCAGAAAAGCCTTTCTTGTTGGAGCAATCTTGTCCTTCCTCTTTTCTATGGATCCCTTTATCTAAAATCTCTATTACTAGACTTTTCCAAGCTCAAAACTTCCATATTCCTAGATAATTGGTGCCTCCCTACTGATACAGATATGATAGTAGTAACACTTTGCTTTTCCCTAAAAAATTTCCCATTCAACTTTAGGATCTCTGAGCTCCTCTGAGATATGGAGTGAAGATGAAGGAATCCCACCCATTGAGTGCAAACAATACTCCAAGTCCTGAAATAAACTCTCCTAAGACCACTCTGTTTTCTTGTCTCTGGCCTTGGCCTGAAGACCATCATCCTTCAGGCTCTCTGAGAGTATCCCTTGTTAAATCCCTTCCCTGCCATTTCCTATCATGCTTTATAGTTATCACCTTTTTCACTCTTTTTGGAGGATGGGTGCTGCTCTATTTTGAGGTGTCAACTCTTTTCTCAGTTGTTTTGGTGGGGTAGTATTATTATGTAATATCTATAATATCTATAATAATACCTTAGTATTATTAGTATTTTTTCCTTGCCTTTAACCTCTCCCTCTACATTCTCACCCCTGATATAGCTTCAGTTAAGCCATGTGACCTTCCTTTAAATATGCCAAATAAAGGAATTATTGCTTTCAGTATCTACTGGCTCAGCTACTTCTTCTGCAAACTTTAGATCCCAGTAGCAGACATCAATAAGGGCTCATTTTTTGTTAGATTAACCAAAAGTGTTCGGTTTTGTCCTCATGACTCAGATGACTGTTGATGGTAAAAAATTAAGCACCTGAGCATAATTTCCTTCACTCTTGTTTAAGAGTCAAAAGCCCACATTGTCTCAACAAACATATCTATAATCTTTGAAAGTGAAGAATTACCAGTTCTGGGGAATTCTTGGCATTGGGTTATACAGCATCAGTCAGTCTTACTATATCTAGGCAGGGGCAATGGCTAGATTACAGGTGGGCTAACTGGAGTGATAGGAGGTTTCTAGACCCTTGAGATTGTCTTAGGCTCCTGGGGTATTTTCCCAGAAGAAGTTATCAACACTGGGAATCTGAATTTTCTGAGCCACTGAAATACAGATCTGTGATTGCATTCTCAACTTATTTTCCCCATGTTTTGTGGTGCCATCAAACATGACTCTGTAAAATAGATATGAAAAGGACAGAACTGTCACACAATGTGTTTCATTACATTGGCAATAGAAAATTCACCCCACACAATGATTAAGGCAAGGAATGCCATACCATCATGAAGAAACCTTAAGAGATCGCTGAAATTCTTAGATCAGAAAAATTTAAATGCTGCATTAAGCTCTTGACAAACCAAGACATAAATTAATCAGTGGACCAAACACAATCACTGTGCCTTTCAAAACTTCTAGTCAAGCAATGGTAATGAGCATGGCTTGCCAGCATCCAGAGTGGGAACAGTACTACTTAGCCCCTACTAATTATTTAGAGACTAAAGAAACTAAACTCCATTCAACTAAAAATGGCTCATTTCAAGGAGTGATGAATTGAGGAAAGCAAAAAGATGCAAATGACCAAAACAACTTTGGTAACTGGTACAAAAATTAATGAGAAGAGATTTAATAATCTTGCAAACTCTTATATAAACCTGTTTTCCATTAGACCTACTTGAACAAAAGAAAATGAATTCTGATGAAAATGTCACAAAATGCTATAGCAGTTTGATGACAGAGATAATAACTAAACCTCCTGGTTCTTTGCTGTCCGTGACCTTGCAATCCACTGCTGGTTGCAGAGATTATAAATAGAGCCAAGTGATTGCAGGCTTCTTGTGTCCTGCCAGCATTTTGAAACTGACAGTACTAGGTTCTTCCTCCCTCCCCTCCCCGCCCCAGCTCCTTTGTCCCAGCATCCTGTTGAGCAAGTGTCAGCCATTGCTAAAGCTGCTGACATTACCTGGTAAATCATGGCCCACACATCATTCAGGCTGGAACCATTAAAAATAACAAATCATAGCTAAGACAGCACTGATAAATCAAATCTCAGTCTCTAAGCCAAGAACACATTCAGCAGAGCAACCCAAAGCCAAGTGTTGCTTCAGGAAAACCACATGACAAAATGAGACTTATCTTTTTCAAATGCCACAGAAACTTTTTTTTTAAACCCACGTATTTGGAATCATACAGGATTTCATGGATTTACACAGTACATCGAATCAAAATAACAGTAAAAACCAAATTACACTGAAAATGTCACCATATAAAATCTGAGAAGAGATGTTTTCAGTGACTCAAATGGGGTCAGTCTAGACAAATAAAAGATGTCTTCCCAGACATCAAGGTCAAAAGTAAGTAGAATTTATCCAACTGAAATCTAATCCCCACTGAGTAGCAACTGTTCTCAATATCCTGAAGGATGCCTCCCCAAATTATAGTAGCAATAAATAACTTCAAGTCCAAATTCCCTCCTGGAAACTCTAAACTAAATATTTCTGCCTATAGGCTACTCTGGCAAGGCAAAAGACCACCTGCAAATCTCTCTCCACTTGCCAAATTCAAATGAATATTTCTTCTGAAGAGATTGCTCACTGTACCTCTTTCTTGCTTCTTGAATTTTGTTCAGTGTTTTGAGGAGAAGAGGTGGGTGGCAAGGTGAAGAAAATGAAGTTACTGACTTTTGGTAAGGAGTGGAGAGGGAATGGATAGGAGAGAGTAAAGCCAGGGTCAGATGTGCTTTCTTTCTCTTTAGGCTCTTCCTTCTCTTTAGACTTTCTCTCCATTTGTTCTTTGTTTTTGGCCATTTTGTCAGTTTCTCTTTTCTTAGCCCATAATCAAAGTTCATAACCTTTCTTGTGTTATGGATAGCTTTGTCAGACTGGTGAAGCATATAGATCCTTCCTCAGAACGAACATTTTTAAATGCACAAAATAAAATATGTGATTACAAAGGAAACCAGTTATATTGTAAATGTTATAAAAATAAACCTATGTGTATCTATTTATATATATGTATCAATATCTATTTCAATCTATCTGTCTATCTATCTATCTATCTATCTATCTATCTATCTATCTATCTATCTATCTATCTGTCTGTCTGTCTGTCTGTCTGTCTGTCTGTCTGTCTGTCTGTCTGTCCGTCCGTCCGTCCGTCCGTCCGTCCGTCCATCTATCTATCTATCTATCTATCTATCTATCTATCTATCTATCTATCTATCTATCTATCTATCTATCTAACCAAATTCAAAAACACCCAGTTAAGAACCCCTGGATAACCAAGAGATGGTAGGATCCTGTTACATCATATCTTAATGATTGTTATTAGCTAGGGATAATAATAGCACCTCCCTTCCAGGGTTGTTATGAGGATAAAATGAGATAATATTTAAAAAAATGCTTTGAAAACCACAAAGTTCTATATAAGTGCTAGCTATTATTATTATTTTTCACTTGGAATGGGAAGATCTTCCTCATCCATTAATAGGCCTATGTAGACACACTTGTTCAATCATAGATGTCATTACTTTAAACTCCAACCTAGGATGTGACACATTCTGAGTCACATAGAGCCTATTGGAGGAGGAACTTGCCTAAGGAGGAGCTTGTTTAGGTTGAAGCCTACTTGTGGGAAGGCTTTCACATCTTTTGGTACTAAGCTAATTAGGTACTGAGTCACGAAAGTTACTTGGCTCTGAAAGTTACATATATTCTGAGGCTGGTATTTTGCTTTGGGGGTTTGCTTAGGAGAAGGATCTTTTGATTCCCTAGACAGGACTCTGAGTATCTGTCTGTTAAGAGCTACTCCTACTCAGATGTTTTTGTTGGTCCCTCATCTGGTGATCTATGTAAGTGGTTGTATTACTTTGTTCAGACAGTTGGAGCCCTGACTATTGATCATTGTGCTAATTTCTCTGCTTATATCTTCTCTGTATTTTTTCCATGTTCAAGGTGTTAACCTTTCCCCTGAATTAGGGAATTTAATTAAAGAAATAGTGTTAACCCCTTTGATGCTATCTTTCCTTTATAAAACAGATAAAAGAACTTGTGCTAACAGGCCATGCTGGGTGTGCTAGGGTGCTTGATAATAAAGTTGGGCTCTGATAAGTTCAAAATTTAGATAAATATTTTTTTTCCTGGGTAAGTTTCTTTCAGAGAAAAGGGGAGGTAACAGAATTGAGTTAAGAAAGATCTTGAAGGTTAACTAATCCAAACCTCTCATTTTAAATTTGAGGAAAGAGTCTCAGAATGGTAAAATACCTTACCCAAGGTCACATAGGGAGTAGATTTCAAGAACCTGGCTTTGAATCAAGACACTGATTCCAAATCCAGTGTGGTAATGCCACTATACCACAAAGGTGGCTTCTCTCAGTGACCTTTTTTTTTGCCTAAAAAATTGCCACCTGTGGTTTGAGAGTATTGATAGAGCTGGCACACTGCTGTCTAAATGGCACATCTGATTAAGTTCATCTAACATTTATTGATCATTGTGCTAACATTTATTAATCACTTACTATGTGCTAAGCTTGTTGCTAGGGATAACGAGACAACCACAAAATAGTTCTGGCACATGAGTAACTTTCTTTCTTTCTTTAAAAAGTTATTGATTTTTTTGTTTTCAGTTTTCTACAATCACTTCCATAAGTCTTAAATTTTCTCTCCCTCCCTCCCTGAGACAGCATGCTATCTTTTATGGGTTCTACACATACATTCTTTTTAAACACATTTTCACATTAGACATATTGCATAGAAGAATTAAAATGAATGGGAGACATCATGTGAAAAACCAAAACCAAAACAAAATATAATACAAGAGAAAACATTCTGCTTCATTCTGCATTCCAATTCCACAGCTCTTTCTCTGAATGTCAAGGACATTTTGCCTCAAGAGTCCTTTGGGAGTGTTTTATGTCCTTGCATTCCTGTGAAAGGCTAAGTCTACCAGAAAAATTCCTCACACACTGTGGCTGTTACTGTGCACAGAGTTCTCCTGGTTCTGTTCCTTCCACTCAGCATCAGTTCATATAAGTCTTTCCAGGCTCTGTGAAGTCATCCTGTTCATCCTTTCTTATAGCACAACAGTATTCCATTTCATTCATATACCATAACTTGTTCAGCCGTTCCCCAATTGATGGGCATCCCCTTGATTTCCAGTTCTTGAGCACCACTAGGAGAGCTGATATAAATATTTTTGTACAATAACTTTTTATTGAGGTAGAAAATATGTACACTTTTAAGTACATATGTGTGTGTGCATGCATGCATGCGTGTGTGTGTGTTTGTGTGTGTAATACAAAGTTCTAGGGATGGGAAAATTTAGACAGACAGATTAAATGACTTGTCTGGGATCTCATAGCTAATAAGTTTCTGAGGCTGTGTTTGAATTCAGGTCTTTCTGACTCCAGATCCAATATTCTATCTAGTGTGTCACTTAGCTTCCTTTAGCAGAAATAAAGGATTAATGACCAACAGATGCAAATTTTGGATGGCAGAGACAGGAGGTGGAGAAAGTAGTAAGCAATAAATGACAATATGCTAAAGGAAGGGTGATAAAGGCCTGAAGCAGGTATAATAATAGAGGAAGTAGAAAGGGAGAGTAACAAATGATATGTTTGGAGATAGAATTAACAGACCTTGGCAATTGATTGTATCTAAGTAGAGAAATCAATCAATCAAAAACATTGATAAAGAGTTTGTTATGTACTAGGCACTGTGCTAAATGCTATGAATACAAGAAGAGCAAAAGTTCCTTATCCTCCCGGAACTTACAATCAAAAGCAGGACACAACATGTAAAGAAATATATACAAAGGTATCTATTTACAGGATAAATAGGAAATAATTAGCAGAAGAAAGGTATTAGTATTTAAAGGGATTGGGGAAGGCATCCAGTAGAAGATGGAATTTTGGATGGGACTTAAAGGAAGTCAGTAGGCGTAGATGAGGAGGCATAGGGGACAGACAGGGAAAAGGCCCAGAACTGAGAAATGAAAAGTTAAGAATGAGTGAGTTTTCAGGTGTGGATGATTCAAAGAGTAAGTTATATAAGCAGAAATGGAAAAGTTAGGAGAATGGATTCATTTTTATCAGTAAAGCCTTAAGCACATTGCTATAGGCTAGGCCTTATTCTAAATTCTCAGGATTACTCTCAAGGAGCTTATATAATTTTTTCAAATTATTTATTTATTTAACTTTTTACATTCATTTTCACAAAATTTTGGGTTCCAAATTTTCTCCCCATTTATCCCCTCCCCCCACCCCAATACACCAAGCATTCTAATTTTCCCTATCACCAATCTGCCTCTCTTCTATCCACCCTCCCTTCTCTTGTCCCCATCTTCTCTTTTGTCCTGTAGGGCCAGATGACTTTCTATTCCCCATTAACTGTATTTCTTATTTCCTAGTAGCAAGAACAATACTCAACAGTTATTCCTAAAACTTTGAGTTCCAAATTCTCCCCATCCCTCCCTCCGCACACATTCCCTTTGGGAAGGCAGGCAATTCAATATAGGCCATATCTGTGTAGTTTTGCAAATGACTTCGATAACAGTCGTGTAGTATAAGACTAACTGTGTTTCCCTCCATCATATCCTGCCCCCCATTGTTTCTATTCTGTCTTTTGATCCTGTCCCTCCCCAGGAGTGTTGACCTCAAATTGCTCTCTTCTTCCATTGCCCTCCCTTCCTTCATCCCTCCTTCCCTGCTTATCTCCTTCCCCATTTTTCTGTACTGTAAGATAGGTTTTCATACCAAAATGAGTGTGCATTTTACTCCTTCCTTTAGTCAAATGTGATGAGGGTAAATTTCATGTTTTTTTCTCAGCTCTCCTCTTTTTCCCTCCACTAAAACGTTTCCTCCTTGCCTCTTGAATGAGATATAATTAACCCCATTCCATTTCACCCTCTCTCCTCCCACTACATTTCTCTCTCACCATTTACCTTAATTTCTTTTAAGATATGGTCCCATCCTATTCAATTCACTCTGTGCTCTCTGTCTCTGTGTGTGCATGCTTGTGTGTATGTGTGTGTGCGTGAACACGTGTACATGTGTGTGTATGTACGTGTGTGGGTGTGTACATCAGTGTGTGTTTCACCAACTACCCAGATACTGAAACGTTTTAAGAGTTACAAATATTGTCTTTCCATGTAGGAATGTAAACAGTTCACTTATGGTAAGTCCCTTAATACTTCCCTTTGCTGTTTACTTTTTCATGCTTCTTCTCATTCTTGTGTTTGAAAGTCAAATTTTCTTTTCAGCTCTGGTCATCAAGAATGCTTGAAAGTCCTCTGTTTCATTGAAAGACCATATTTTCCCCTGAAGTATTATACTCAGTTTTGCTGTGTAGGTGATTCTTGGTTTGAGTCCTAGTTCCTTTAACTTCTGGAATATCCTATTCCATGCCCTTCAATCCCTTAATGTAGAAGCTGCTAGATCTTGTGTTATCCTGATTGTATTTCCACAATACTGGAATTGTTTCTTTCTAGCTGCTTGCAATATTTTCTCCTTGACCTGGGAACTCTGGAATTTGGCCACAGTGTTCCTAGGAGTTTCTCTTTTTGGATCTCTTTCAGGTGGTGATCGATGGATTCCTTCAATACTTATTTTGCCCTCTGGTTCTAGAATCTCAGGGCAGTTTTCCTTGATAATTTCATGAAAGATGATGTCTAGGCTCTTTTTTGATCATGGCTTTCAGGTAATCCCATAATTTTTAAATTGTCTCTCCTGGATCTATTTTCCAGGTCAGTTGTTTTTCCAATGAGATATTTCACATTCTCTTCCATTTTTTCATTTTTTTGGTTTTGTTTTATGAATTCTTGGTTTCTCATAATAGACTCCATCTGTTCCATTCTAATCTTGAGAGAACTATTCTCTTCAGTGAGCTTTCGAACCTCTTTTTCCATTTGGCTAATTCTGCTTTTGAAAGCATTCTTCTCCTCATTGGCTTTTTGAACCTCTTTTGCCAATTGAGTGAGCCTATTTTTCAAGGTGTTATTTTCTTCAGCATTTTTTTGGGTCTCCTTTATCAAGGTATTGACCCTTTTTTCATGCTTTTCTTGGATCTCTCTCATTTCTCTTCCCAGTTTTCCTCCACCTGTCTAACTTGATTTTCAAAATCCTTTTTGAGCTCTTCCAAGGCCTGAGCCCACCTGACATCCCCCTGGGACGTCTGGGATACAGAAGTCCCGACCCCCACGTCTTTCCTTGATGGTAAGAATATTTCCTCGTCATCAGAATTGAAAGGCGGGAACATTTGCACCCGCTCAAGGAAGCTCTATATAGTCTTATTTTTCTTCCCTTTTCTGGGCATTTTCCCAGCCAGTTACTTGACTTCTGAGATTCCTGTCCACCCCTGCCTAGATCTGCCCAGCTAGAGCTTGGGGTCTGAGATTCAAATGGGCTTTCCATGGCAGGCGCAGCTGCTATTCAATGTGAGCTTAAGTTCTGGTGCTTGGGTAGGGGCAGGGCCACCTCCCAGGCTCAGTTCCCTCAGGGGCTTTATGCAGAGACCTTCAGTAATGGAGTGGGTGGGGGCAGGGCCGCCTCACAGGCTCAGTTCCCTCAGGGGCTTTATGCAGAGACCTTCAGTAATGGAGTGGGTGGGGGCAGGGCAGTCTCCTAGGCTCAGCTCCCTCATGGGGTTTATGCAGAGACCTGAGCTTCTGCCTGCTGCTTGGGGAGTCCCAGGCCACTGCTACCTCTGCTGCTGCCTCTGCCGCTGCCTCTGCCTCCACCGCTTCCTCCCGAGGGGGCCCAAGTCACGGAGACACCCCGCTCCCCTCTTGGACAGCCCAGACGTCTCTCTCACTGACCTGGAGCGTCTGTGGGCAGAGGAACCTTCCTGGCCACCGGAGATTCCGTCCCTGAAGCCTGCTTGGATCTGCTCTTCTGGGGCCGTGGCCAGAGCAGCGCTGGGGTGGGCTCTGCTTTCCGGGGCGCAATGGACCCTGGGGACTGCTCTCCAGGGCTCTCTGGAACGGAAATCTCTTCCACTGTGTTTCTGTGCACCTTGCAGTGATCCAGAATTTGTGGGGAGTTCTTCTTACAGGATATTTATGGGCTTAGGATTCGGAGCTAGCATACCTGAGTCTTTCTACTCCGCCATCTTGGTCAAGGAGCTTATATTAAGAAGGAAGAAGACAATACTTGAAAAAGATATGGATAGTGGGTGTAGGGATGAGGGTAGAGTCTGAAAAACTATAGACCAGAGAACTTGACTTTAATTTATGACAAAATTTTAGAATAAATTATTAAGTGAATAGTTTGTCAGGATTTAGAAAGGGAAGCAGTAACCACTAAAAGTCATATTATCTTCATCTAGAAAATATTGTGCCAGATTAACCACATTTCTCTTTATAGTGATATAACAATAGTGATACATGAAGGAAAGGCAGTAGTATCATATATTTATGTAAATAAGGGCTCAAGTTCATTTGCATAGAATTTTCCTCCTTGAAAGAGCTTGGGAGAGGAGAATGATCTTTGTTCTTTTGAATTCCAGCTCCAGTGAGGTTACAGAGTTCCAGATTGCCTACAAGGAGAAATACTTGAAGGGAGAGAAAGACTGGCAAGATAACATGTAGAGGAGCTGATGGCTCAATTATGGCCCTATAATGCCCCTATCATACACTCATCATGCTAGAGAATTCAGAGAATTTCTTTGTCTGTTTCATTCTTTCCCTCTGCCTGTCTCTTCCTCTGTCAGTTTCTCTCTGTGTCTCTCTGGATTCAGCTATCTCACTAATTCACTTTCACTTTGTGCTGTCTTGTATGTCTAGTCTCTGTTTAACTTCTCTGATTTCTTTTTGTTATTTGATTGAATAAAATAGTTTATTTGCTACTTCATATATATACACATATATATGTATCTATATGTGTATCTATCTATCTATATGTATTTTATATATATATATATGTATATATATACATAATGCCTTTCTGTAATTGAAATTTTGAGCTTGGAGCACAGTTATGAGATAGCAATCAGGAGAATATTTTGAACCTAAAATTATTTTCCTTAGACTAACAATATCTGAAGAGGATATTATATCTAACTTAGCATTAGATAGAATTCAAGCCTTGCACTCTCTGAGAAAAACGGAGGTCAATCTTGTGGGGCCAATCTCCTGCATCCCTTCTGGAAGGAATCAAATCTCTCTTGCAGAGAGGTGGGACGATACCATAGAGATATCTATTCACACCTTCCTGTGAGCCATATTTAGGCATAGCCAAGTGGATGTACATAACCCACACAGGCAACACATATAAACCATATACTTATGAGTCTAGTAAAATGTGTCACATATGGATAAGTTGGACATATATATATAGACTAGATATTAGTTCATTTCAGTAGATTCCTAATTGGTTGAATGACAATTTGTTAAGAACAGTTGCTAATGGGTATTGAAAGAGAAGGCAGCTTTTGAAAGTTTTAGTACCAGGGTGACAGGATTGTGGACAGCCTGTCCACAGGACTACCACCAACATGGGGTAGTCATTTGTTCCACTGAAGCCCCAGCTAGCCCCATGACAGTTACATGGTTCTTTTGGGGGTAGCTCCTAACACATCTTCCTTTGTCTTTGCATTGTGACAATTTAATGGTCAAGAAGGAAGTATGTGATAGTTTGTTTCTGTCTTTCTATCTCTGTCTTTATACTTTTTCTTTCTGTATATCTCTGCCTTTTTGTGCCTGTCTCTATCTCTGCCATTCCTCTAGCTTGTCCTGGCCATGTAAGTTACTTGTGTAATTTATAATTTAAAGTGATGAAAAGTTTCTAGTAGTTTTTAGTCTGCTGCTCCCATCTCCCCTATGCAAGATGAAGACCTATCCTACATATCTCTTCTCTTTGGCTCCTTTCTTCTTTTCCTCTCCATTTATTTTCTACAAGTCTTTAGCCAACACTCTTCATCATTCTTCTATAGGTTCCATTAATTCTCCTAATTCTGTCAATGAGTGAGGGGGAAAGAAGAAATATCTCACTATCTGTTACATATAGATTTGAATGCTGCTTGCTCAAAGACATGCTTTGATTGATAGGTGAAATGATTTCCAGTTAAACTTTTTATACTTTTAGGCATTCTAATTTAGGGGAATAGAGTTCCTTTTTAATATCTGGAAAATTGATAGCTTTCCTAAGCCTTTTAGCCTCCTTTCAGATAAGTTAAATTTAGTATCTTTAAATAGACCTTGCTTCTGTTTTTCTTCAGCCTTTTTGAATTTTCTATTTAATGAAAACATGAATTGAAACTTTTCTCTGTGGAAGTTAGAAGATTCTAGAAATTCTATCTTCAATATAAATCAACCTAATAATTAGGTTAGCCAAAAGTGGTTGACTAGGGACCAGGGAGTAAACATTAATTTCTCAAAAAAGCATCTAAGGATATAGTCTTCAATGTATTTCAATATTTATAACTACTGTATGTAAAATAATTAAAATATCTGTGACAGTAGGTTAAAATATTGTATTTGTGTTTTTGCACATACTTTTTATTAATTCATTAATTTCAGAACAATTTAAATGCCTACTCTAAGGTTGGACAGTAAGGGAGATACAAAGATGAAGAAGGTAGTTCTCATCCTGTAGGTGCTTAGAGTCTAATGTATAGATAAGAGAAATGTATAGGGTGGAGGCAAGATGGCAGAGACAATTCAGAGACTAACCTGAGCTCTCCCCCAAACCCCTCCAATGACCTTTTAATAACGCCCTAATGGGATGGCATGAAATAATTTTCTAACCCAAGACAATTTAGAAGTTTGCAGAAAATGCCTATTGTACCTAGGGGAGAGTGAAGCACAGTCTAATGCAAGCTACACCAGACCAGGCCCCAGCAAATGAGGAGCAGGCTTTGAGAGTGAATGAGTCAGCTGAGGGAGTGGCTGCTTCTGGAGTTCTCAGCCCACTTGTTGTAAAGGTGTCACACAACTGGTCAGAAGGAGATTACAGGAGTCTCTTTGTTGGCAGTGGGGACAGGTCTCTGTTGCTTTGCCCATACACAGATCCAGGTTGCAGTCCTGGGTAGCAAACCTAGGGCAAAGAGGAACCTTAACACATCAGAGTTTGTGGCCACATTGGAGCAAGGATCCTCATTACAGTTTCAGGGCAGAAAAGAGTACTTGTGATCATTCACAGACCAAAGCACTGTCCTGGAGAGTAGCAAATACACCTTTCCTTAGATCATACCACCTTGGAACAACTGAAATCGTACAGTCCCTAAAAGTATCTCTGAAAACAGATACACCAAACCTCTGAAATTTGAGACAGTGCTCCCTCCACCTTAGAAACAGAATCCTATTTTAGCAAGGAGCTAAAAATGAAGAAATAGGCAGCAGAAATGAGCAATCAACAGAAGAAAGATTCTGGTCATGGAAAGTTACTGTGGTGATAAGGAAGATCAAAACATACATTCAGAAGAAGGCAGCAAAGTGAGAATTCCTACATCCAAAGCCTCCAAGAAAAAAAAAATGAATTGAACTCAGGCCATGGAGGAGCTCAAAAAGGATTGTTAAAATCAAGTAAGAGACATAGAGGAAAAATTGGGAATAGAAATGAGAGTGATGCAAGAAAATCATGAAAAATAAAAGAATTAACAGCTTGGTAAAGAAGGAACAAAATATACAGAAGAAAACAACACATTAAAGACTAGAATAGGCCAAATGGCAAAAGAGGTACACAAATACAATGAAGAGAAGAATGCATTGAAAAGTAGAGTTGGCCAAATAGAAAAAGAGATACAAAAATTCCCTGAAGAAAAGAACTCGCTAAAAATAAAATTGGCCAAATGGAAAAGGAGGTATAAAATCTCACTGAGGAAAATTGTCTCTTAAAAATTAGAATTGAGCAAGTGGAACATCTAATGACTCTATGAGAAATCAAGAAATAAGGAAACAAAACCAAAAGAATGGAAAAAATAGAAAACAATGTGAAATATGTTATTAAAAAAAACTGACCTGGAAAACAGATCTAGGAGGGATAATTAAAAAATTATTAGAATTCCTCAAAGCCAGGATCAAAATAAGATTCTAGATATCATCTTTCAAGTAATTATCACAGAAAACTCTCCTGATATTCTAGAAAGGAGTTCACCAGCTGCTGAGCCTGCTTGTGTTCTAGTTTAGGCCTAGGAGAGGAGGAGACCCTCTGTGGCTAGAACATCCCCTCCCCCACACCTCACACCATGAGCTTCAGTGGAAACCAGAAAAACTCAGAAAGACATCACAAAGCCTTGTCACACACCAGAAAGCTCAGCACCAGGCAAGCTGTAGCATTATATAGCTTGTAGTTGAAAGAACCAGTGGCCACAACACATAAATCCAATAAATGGGCCTCAAAGTGCCAGCACAAGAAATGTGGGACAGAGTCTTCATGTGCCCCAGAAGCAAAGATCCACTTTAAAAACAAGGAAAAAGGCAGTTATCATGAGCAAGAAACAAATCAGAAAAGCAAAGAACACAGAATCTTATTATGAGGAAAGGAAAGATCAAAATATAATTTCAAAAGAGGATAGCACTGATAATATACCCACATATGAAACCTCAAAAGGGAATATAAATTGGTCTCAACTCCAAAAGCATGTTTGGAAGAGAACAAGAGGGATTTTAAAAGCCAAATTAGAGAGGTAGAAGATAAATTGACCAACAATTTAAAAAATTGAATTGAAAAGATAAAAAAAAAATTCACTAAAGAGAATAGCTCCTTCAAAGACAAAACTGACCAAATGAATAAGGAGGTACAAAACCTAAGTGGAAAAAATTGGACAAATGGAAAAGGATGCACAAAGCCAACTGAAGAAAACAATTTGTGAAAAATTAGAATTGGGCAAGTAGAAGCTAATGACTCTATGAGATATCAAGAATCAGTCAAACAAAATCTAAAGAATGAAAAAATAGAAGAAAACATAAAACATCACATTGGGACCTGGGAAATGGATCCAGAAGAGAAAATCTAATGTCTTTCTTGTAAACAACATATTGGACCTTGAAAATGGATCCAGGAGAGGAAATGTAAGAATTATTATTCTACTAGAAAGCCATGATGAAAAAAAGAGCCTATACACTATCTTTCAAGAAATCATTCAGGAAAACTGCCCTAAGGTCCTAGATCCAGAGGACAAGATAGTCATTGAAACAATCCACCAATCATCTCCAGAAAGAGATACCAATTTGAAAATGTTAAGAAATATTGTTGCCAAATTCCAGAATTATTAAGTCAAGCAGAAAATACTGCAAACAGGCAGAAAGAAACAATTCAGATATGGAGGAACTCCAGTTAGGACCACACAGGACCTTGACACTTCTATATTAAAAGAATGGAGGGATTAGAATATGATATTCTGTAGGGCAAAAGAGCTTGGACTACAACCAAGGATCAATTACCCAGCAAAATTGAGCATAATCTTTTAGGCAAGGAGATGAACATTAATGATATAAGGGTTTTCCATAGCTTCTTGATGAAAAGATCAGAGCTCAATAGAAAATTTGATCTCCAAATACAAGACTCAAGAGATGCATAAAGAGGTAAATGGGAAAAAAAAGAAAAACTTTTTATTCAATGTGGGCATTAGGAGGGGAAAAGGGAAAGCAAAGCATTGGGGTGGTTAGAGGAGAGGGAAGAAGTAATAAGAAAAAAGGGAAAGAAAACAGAGGGACTGATAGAAGGAAGAGGACACTGAGGGAGGCAGTTGTCAAAAGTAAAACTCTTTTGAGGAGAGGAAGGGAGAAAGGAGAAATAGAAGCATAAATGGGGGGAATAGTTTGTAGAGAAAGACACAGATACTTATCATAACTGTGAATGTGAATGGGATGAACTCTCCCATTTAATGGAGGTGGATAGCAGAATGAATGAAAAATCATAATCCTACAATATGTTGTTAACAAGAAACACATTCGAAACAGGAGGATACACACAGGGTAAAGGTAAAAGGTTGGAGTAGAATATGTTATGCTTCAGCTGGTATAAAAACATCAGGGGTTCCAATCCTAATTTCAGACAAAGCAAAAGAAAAAACAGATCTAGTCAAAAGAAATAAGGAAGGAGACTATATCCTGCTAAAAGGCACCATATACAATGAAATAATATCATTGTTAATCATATGTGCACCAAGTGGTATGCACCCAAATTCTTAGAGGAGAAGTTAAGGGAGTTACATGAAGAAATAGATAGCAAAACTATACTAGCAGGGGACCGCAACTTCCCCCTCTCTGAACTTGAGAAATCTAATCTCTAAATAAACAAGAAAGAAGTTAAGGAGGTGAACAGAATTATCAATAAGATATATAATACCAGACCTCTGGAGAAAACTGAATTGGGATAGAAAGGAGTATTCCTTTTTTCTCAGTGGTACATGGCACATACACAAAAATAGCACATATATGTATACTAAGTCATAAAAAACCTTATAATCCAGTACAGGAAGGCAAGGATAGTCAACACATCCTTTCAGATCATGATCCAATAAAAATTATGTGTAATATAAGGTCATGGATAGATAGACCAAAAATTAATTGGAAATTAATAATTGATTCCTAAAGAATGAGTTAGTCAAACAGCAAATCATAGAAACAATCAATAACTTCATTCAAGAGAATGATAATAATGAGACAATCTACCAAAACTTATGGATGCAGCAAAAGTAGTTCTTAGGGAAAGAGTTATATCTTTGAATGCTTACATGAATAAAATGGACAAAGAGAAGATCAATGAATTGGGCATGCAAGTGAAAAAAGCTAGAAAAAGAACAAATTGAAAAACCCCAATTGAATACCAAAGTAGAAATAATGAAAATCAAAGATGAGATTACTAAAATTGATATAAAGAAAACTATTGAACTAATAAATAAAACTAAGAGCTGGTTTTATGAAAAAAAAACCTGTAAAATTGATAAAAACCTTTGGTCAATTTGATTAAAAAAACAAAGAAGAAAACCAAATTATCAGTATTAAAAATGAAAAAGGGTTAATTCACCTCCAATGAAGAGTAAATTAAAACAATAGTTAGTAATTACTTTACCCAACTGTATGCCCATAAATATGACAATCTAAATGAAATGGATGAATATTTGCAAAAATATAAATTGCCCAGATTAACATAAGAGGAAGTAAAATACTTAAGTAACCCCATCTCAGAAAAAGAAATTGAACAAGTTATCAATAAGATGGGGGGTGAGGGTGAAACAAGAATGTCCATTATCACCACTGTTCAATATGGCGCTAGAAATGTTAGCTTTAGCAATAGAGAAGAAAAGGAAATGGAAGGAATTCAAATAGGCAAAGAAGAAACTGATCATACTTTGGAGACAATACTATAATATACTTAGAGAATCAAGTAAAAAAAATACTTGAAATAATAACCATCCTTGGCAAAGTGTGTGTGTGTGTGCTTGTCCTTCATTGCCGAAGAGGACCATGCCATCAGAGAAATAATGACATGACTTGCACTTGACTGTTTTGAGTGAGGGAGGGCTGTGCAGGTCACCAGCCTCACTTCTTCTCCAGAGCCATCTGAGTCCAGTGACCAGATATCCATCAGGATGACTGGAGAAGACCCAGGATGAGACAATTGGGGTTAAGTGACTTGCCCGAGGTCACACAGTTAGTGGGTGTCAAGTGTCTGAGGTGAGATTTGAGCTCAGGTCCTCCTGACTCCTGCACTGGTGCTCTATCCACTGTACCACCTATCGGCCCCTTAGCAAAGTAGCAGGATATAAAATAAACCCACATAAATCATCTGTATATCTATATAGTACTAATAAAGACCAACAGCAAGTGATAGAGAAATTCCATTTAAAGTTACAGTAGATACTGCACAATATTTGGAAATCTACCTGCCAAAACAAACCTGAGGACTATATGAACACAATGACAAAACACTTTTCACACAAATTAAGTCAGATCTAAATAATTGGAAAAAACATCAGTTGCTCCTGGGCAGACTAAGCTAATATAATAAAAATATAATTCTACCTAAATTAATTTACTCATTCAGTGCCATACTAATCAAACTACCAAAAGACTATTTTATAGAGCTATCATAATATCAAAATTCATCTAAAAGAGTAAAAGTTTCAGAATATCAAGCAAATTAATAAAAAGAAATTCTAGGGAAGGTGGCCTAGCCATATCAGGTCTTAAATTGTATAATAAAGCAGCAATCATCAAAACCAGTTGGTACTGGCTAAGAAATAGGTGGGCAGATCAGTGAAATAGGTTAGTTACACAAAACACAGTAGTCAATTATTATAGCAGTCTACTGTTTGAGAAACCCAAGGACTTGAATTTCTGGGATAAGACCTCACTGCTTGACAAAAACTCCTGGGAAAACTGAAAAACAGTGTGGCAGAAACTGGGTGTAGACAACTGCCTGACACTGTATACTGATTCAGGCATAAAGGCTGATACCATAAAAAAATTAGAGGAACAAGGAATAGTTAGTCAGATTTATGTAGAACGGAGAAATTTATGACCAAATGAGATAGAGAACATTATAAAATGCAAAATGGATAATTTTGATTACATTAAATTGAAACGGTTTTGCACAAACAAAGCCAACACAGCCAAGGAAGGAAAGCAAAAAACTGAGAAAGAATTTTTGCAAGTAGTGCCTGTAATAAAGACCTCATTTCTAAAATATGTAGAGAACTGAGACAAATTTGTAATAACGCAAGTCATTCCCCAATTGATAAATGATCAAAGGATATGAACAGGCAGTTTTTAGAGGAAGAAATTAAAGCTATATATAGTCATATGAAAAAATGCTGTAAATCATTTTTGATTAGAGAGATGCAAATCAAAACAACTCTGAAGTACCACATCACACCTAACAGATTGGCTAACATGACAAAATGGAAAGATGATGAATGTTGGAGAAGTGATGAGAGAGTTGGAACATTATTTCATTATTGGTGTATCTGTGAGCTGATACAACTCTTCTGGAGAGCAATTTGGCACTATGCCCAAAGGGTTCTAAAAATGTGCATACCCTTGGACCCAGCCATATCACTTTTAGGACTATATCTCAAAGAGATCACAAGAATGACAGAAGGACTCAAATGTACAAAAATATTTAGAGCAGCTGTTTCTGTGGTGGCCAAGAACTTGAAATCGAGGGGATGCCCACCAATTGGGGAATGGCTGAACAAGTTCTGGTATATATGAATGTAATGTAGTACTATTATGCTATTAGAAGTAAAGAACAGGCGGACTTCTGAAAAATCTGGAAAGACTTATATGAACTGATGCTTAGTGAAATAAGTAGAACCAGGAGAACATTATACCCAGTAACAGTCACAGTGTGTGAGCTTTGCTCCTAATAGACTTAGCTCTTCACAGCAATGCTAGGACCTAAAACATTTCCAAAAGACTCTTGATCCAAAATGCCGTCCAAATCCAGAGAAAGAAATATAGATTTGAAATGCAGAAAGAAGCAGACTATCTATTTTGTTATGTTTTTGTTTGGTTTTTCTCATAATGTCTCCCATTCATTTTAATTCTTCTGTGCAACATGACTAATATGAAAATGTGTTTAACAAGAATGTTTATGTAGAACCCATGTAAGATTGCATGCTGTCTTGGGGAGGGACAGGGAGAAAATTTAAAATTTCTGTGATTGTTGAAAACTGAAAACAAATTAAGAAAGAATTGGAAATTGAGAGGACACTCATTAGTTGGGGAATGGTTGAACAATATGTGGTATATGATTATAATGGAATACTAATGTGATAAAAGAAACAATGAACCAAATACTCTCAGAAAAACCAGGAGAGATTTACATGAACTGATGGGAAATGAAATGAGTAGAACCAGGAGAACATTGTACACAGTAATAGCAATACTGTAAGATTGTAAACTGTGAATGACTTGGCCTTACTAAGCAATGCAATGATCCAAAACAATTATGTGTTGGGGGCTTTATTAATGTCAAAAACTACTTATGACTGTCTTAATTTCTGATGACTAAACTACTTGTTAGCGTACATTTATTCTTTCATCAAAAGGTCAAGGGATCTCAGAGTGAAGGACTCAGGGATTCTCTAGTTTCTCAGTTGCAAAATGCTCTTACTATAACAGCAACAACATGAACAGCAACAGCTACTAGAATTTATATAGCACTTTAAGATTTGCAAAGCATTTACAAATACTATCTCATTTTATTTTCACAATTATCTTGGGAGATTAAGTTCAATTATTATCCTCATTTTATAGAAGGAAGAAGCTCATAAATGAGGCAGCCATAAATGACTTCCCAAGGTCACATAGCTAATCAGTGAGATTAGATAAACTCATCTTTCTGACTTCAGATCTAACACTCTATTCCTTGTATTAAGCACATGAATAGGATGGATTTCTTTGCCTTGGAGTTCTTCAAGGAAAAAAATGGATGACCATTTATTGATATAAAAGTGAGGATTTTATTTTTTTCTGGTATAAGTAGGATCAAATTGCTGTGAGCTCCCCACTGGCTCTGAAATTCAGTAATTTAAAATTCAACAAGGCTTTTGACTATCTAGGTACTATTATTTATTTTGCTTTAATTATTCATGACAGACCAATGATAGAACTCACAATTTAAACTCAGTTTTTTTTCTAATATTTAAGACTGCATATAGTCCAGACAAGTAATGTGATAGTTTGTAACATCTGGATTTCCAAATTTAAAACACAAACATAAAAACAACCCCACTTTATTTATAGTACCCTTGTCAAACTGAAACAACAAAAGTTGGGACATGGAAAATAACAATTATATTATCATACATATGTAGGCATAATTAGAGAATTGCAGTTGATATCATGAAATATCTTCAAATTATACATCAAAAAGGACTGCACAAAACTATTTACCACACACATATATATGTATATATATATATATATATATATATATATATATATATATATATATATATATATATATATATATATATATATATATATATATACATCCAGTCCTCCCTTTTTATGGTGCTACCTTATTTTTAAAGTGACTCAAAGATCATTAAATGAAACATATTTAAATACTTTTTAAAGTTAATTTATCATGTACATTTAGTATATACCTACACTCTGACAGCTCCAGATGTAATATGCTGAATTATTTCTTTTTTTTTAAATTTATTTACTTTTAGTTTTCAACAGACACTTCCACAAGATTTTGAGTTCCAAATTTTCTTCACATCTCTCCTGTCTGCCCACCTCAAGACAGCACGCATTTTGATTACCTCTTCCCCCAATCTGCCCTCCCTTCTATCACATCCCTGCCTTCCCTTATCCCCATTCCCTCTATTTTCTTGTAGAGCAAGATAGATTTCTATACCCCATTGCATGCATATTTTATTTCCCAGTTACATGTAAAAACAATTTTAAACATTCGTTTTTAAAACTTTATGTTCCAATTTCTCTCCCTTCCTCTCCCTACCCATTCCTGCTGAGAAGGCAAGCAATTCAATATACATTTTCAAAACACTTTCATAACAAGCATATTGTGAAAAACTAACTATATTTCCCTCCATCCTATCCTGACCCCATTTTTTTCTATTCTCTATTTTGACCCTAGCCCTCCTCAAAAGTGTTTACTTCTAATTACCCCCTCTTTCCATTTATTCTCCCTTCTATAATCTCTCTGCTCCCATTTATCTCCTTCACCCCCTACATGCCTATAGTGTAAGATAAATTTTCATGCCAAATTGAGTGTACATGTTATTCCCTCCTGAAGCCAAATGCGACAAGAACAACGTTCACTCTTTCCCTCTCACTTACCCCCTCTTCCCCTCCATTGAAAAAGCTTTGTCTTGCCTCTTTTATGTGAGATAATTTGCCCTATTCTATCTCTCCCTTTCTTCTCCCAATATATTCCTCTTTCATCTCTGAATTTCATGTTTTTGGATATCATCCCTACTTTTCAACTCGTGTGGAGCTGTGCCCTCTGTCTATAGGTATATAATCCCTTCAACTACCCTAATGTTGAGAAAAGTCTCAAGAGTTACAAATATTGTCTTTCCATGTAGGAATGTAAACAGTTCAACTTTAGAAAGTCCCTTGTGATTTCTCTTTCCTGTTTACCTTTTCATGCTTCTCTTGATTCCTGTGTTTGAAAGTCAAATTTTCTATTTAGCTCTAGTCATTTCAACAAGAATGCTTGAAAGTCCTTTATTCCATTGAATGGCAACTTTTTCCCCTGAAGTCTTATACTCAGTGTTGCTGGGTAGGTGATTCTTGGTTTTAATCCTAGCTCCTTTCACCTCTGGAATTTCATATTCCAAGGTCCTCTGATCCCTAAACGTAGAAGCTGCTAGATCTTGGGTTATCCTGATTGTGTTTCCACAATACTCAAATTGCTTCTTTCTGACTGTTTGTAATATTTTCTCCTTGACTTGGGAACTCTGGAATTTAGCTTCAATGTTTCTAGGGTTTTTCTTTTTGAGATCACTTTCAGCAGTTTCTTTCAATATCTATTTTACCCTCTGGTTCTAGAATATCAGTGCAGTTTTCCTTGATTATTTCTTGAAAGATGATATCTAGGCTCTTTTTCTTATCATGTCTTTCAGATAGTCCCAAATTTTTAATTTATCTCTCCTGGATCTATTTTCCACTTCAGTTGTTTTTCCACTGAGATATTTCATATTGTCTGCTATTTTTTTCATTCCTTTCACTTTGTTTTATAATTTTTTGATTTTTCATAAAGACATTAGCTTCCATCTTCTCCATTCTAATCTTTAAGCAATTATTTTCTTCAGTGAGCTTTTGGACCTCCTTTTCCATCTGGCCTATTTTGCTTTTTAGGGCATTCTTCTTCTTATTGACTTTTTGGATCTCTTTTGCCATTTGGGCTAGTCTATTTTTTAAAATGCTATTTTCTTCATCATTTTTTTGCATCTCTTTTAGCAAACAGTTGATTTGTTTTTCATGATTTTCTTGTACCACTCTCATTTCTCTTCCCAATTTTTGCTTCTTTTACTTAATTTTCAAAATCCTTTTTTAGCTCTTCCATGGTCTGAGACCAATTCATATTTTTCTTGGTGGCTTTGTATGTTGGAGTTTTGACTTTGTTGTCTTCTGTTAGGTCTTCCTTGTCACCAAAGTAATATTCTATAGTCTGACTCTTTTTCTGGTTTTTACTCATTTTCCCAACTATTTAATAGCATTCTGAAGTCTTTGTCAAAGTAGTTTTCTGCTTCTAGTGGGAGTGGGGCATCTACTGTCAGCTGCTTGATCCCCCAACACTCAGTGGGCCTAGAATTTCACAGACAGTCACTGCTGCTGCTGCTGCGGGTTCCTCCTCTGTGGAGTCCTCTACTCCTTCCACCACCTTGGGGCTGGGACTTGAGCACTCTACTCTCTCACACAGGTCCCACTGTTTTTTTCTACTGACTTTCCAACTTGCCCTCCGCATTTTGGGATTGTGAAGTCTGGAAACCACCACAAGTGTTTGAGATTTAGTCCCCCCAACTGGTCAGGTGCCATCAGTGCTGGCATGGCCCACACTGAATTTGCTCTGTTCCCATGACTTTCTAGGCTCTCTTGGACTGGAGATTTGCTTCATTCCATCATTCTGGGGTTTCCGCAGCTCCAGAATGTGTTTAGAGTCATTTTTAACAGGTATTTGGCTGGGTTTGGGGGAAGAGTGCTAGCAAGTCCATGCTGTAACTCTGCCATCTTGGCTCCACCCCCTCTGTGTTATTTTTTTTTAAAGTAGAATTTAACCCCTTATTCCATGGACAGCATGAAGGGCTGCCCTTCTCTTTAAATTCTGATTTCAGTTGTAATACCTGTTGCTATCATAAGAATGATAGAAAATCAGAATATAGAAGTGAAAAAGTACAGGGGTAACTAAGTGCTGCCCTTGATGCTTCTGCAACAGCAGTACCTCAGATGAGCAAAAAGTCTTTAAATTGTTAACTATTTGGTTACATGAGAAAGCTGTTTATGTGGAGCTAGAGTAAGAGCCAGAGTCCCGGGCTCCTTGGATTGAAATTATATTTCCTTATCTTCAATCCAAAGAACCATGAGATTTTGTGTTCAATTAATCAGTGTTTATTATCAAATATGTTCTAAAATATACTATATATGCAGAAGTAGCATGGTATGGTAGATAAAGAGTTAATATAAAACTAAGGAGACCTGGGTCAAGTCTAGCACATACTGACTGTGTGACCCTGGGAAAGTTACTTAAGCTCTCAGTGCCATAGACAACTATGATTAGTAGAGAAAGTGCTGATCTGCATTGATAAGAGGGAGTTTCCTCATCTGAGAGTTCCTTGCATTAATGAAATAATGAATCTAGCCTAAATCTCTGATATACACACATAATAACATGAGAATAGCATGAGAAGGGTTATTTCTTCACAGAATGTCACATAAAGTTAAATGAAGCACACTAGGGCTTTTTCTATAACTAGATTTTGTAGAGCAGAATTCATTATATGGAAGGTCTGTTTTGAACTCTATAATTAACGCTGCCACTTAAAAAGGGATTTAAAGTTCAGAAAGCATTTCACACACCTGATTTCATTTGAGCCTCATAACAATTCTATAGGTATTCTTTTCAACTTATTTATTCAATTTATATTGTTATTTTTAATTTTAACATACAACCTAAGAGTTCAAGTGACTTAACCATGATCCCCCAGCTGGTAAGTCTTAGGGGTAGCATTAAAATGTTTTCCATCTTGATTTCAAGCTTATCATAAAAATACATTTTATTGATATCTTTTGTTTTTATGTATCTTGTATTTGCCACTCTATTCCACCTCTTGCTCCCTCATATTTCCCTTCTCTCCCTCCCAGAGAGATATATACTACATATGGAGATGTATCATAATAAAGAAGAAAGAAAAAAAAAAAACATTTCACAAAACTGTCCAAAAAATTGATGTTATATGCAGTATCCCACATCCATTCCTGCCCATTTCTGCAAAGGAACAGAGCAAGTGACAACTTATATCTGCTCTTTGGGGCCAAGCTTAGTCATTATAATTTTATAACATTCAGTTTTTATTGTTTTATTCTGATTTTCTTCCCACTTACATTGTTGCAATCACTGTGCATATTGTTTTCTAGGTTCTGCTTATTTCCTTTTGCATCAGTTTGTATGTCTTTTCATGATTCTTTGTATTGATCATCTTTGCTGTTTCTTACAGAATGGTAATATTCCATTATAATTTTATATATCACAGTTTGTTCAGCATCCCCCAACTGACAAGCATCTGTTTTGTTTCTAATTCTTTGCATCCACAAAAAGTGCAGCTATAAATATTTTGGTGTCTATGGGGCCTTTCTATTTATCATTTACTTCTTTGGGGTATATGCCTGGTAATGATATCTCTGGGTCAAACAGTATTTAGTCCCTTTCCTTGTATAATTCCATGCTGCTTTCCAGAAGGGCTATCCCAATTCTTACTCCACCAACAATGCATTATTTTGCCTGTATCTCTATAATTCCTCTAAGATTCACTATTGCCATCCCTTGTCATTTTTGTCAATTTACTGGATGTAAGGCAAAGCCTCAAGATTATTTTGATTCACATTTCTGGCATTATTAGGGATCTCTCTCTCTTCTTTTTTTTTAACACTTTTAATTAATTTATTTTTAATTTTCAACCTTCACTTCCAAAAGTGTTAAATTTTATCCACCTCCCTTCCCTTCCTCCTCCCCTAGATGGCATGCAACCCAATTTGGAACCTTCTTCCGTATGATTGTTAAAAGTCTGCAAATCTCAAAAGCACAACTCTTTTCTCTATGTTATGCTATTCAATTATAAATCTTTTAAAAGGACTTTGGTTTTAAATTCTAAAATGCCTTAGTATAACATAGCAATGAGACATGAGCATATTTCACTTTCTGTACACAGATATTTTAAAGTTACTTCCCTATCTCTTGAAAGAGAGTAAGGCCAAACAAGACATGAAAAATGGGTGATTAATAAATATTTGTTAATGTCAACAGTTAAGTATTCATGGGAATAACACTGAGTTTTGAAGAAAGACTTATATTGGTTCTCTCTAAAACCCACCCATCTGCCCCCCTGCCTCTATTTTAAATTTATGCTTTGAACTTAATCTTAGCAGCAATCATAATTACTGAATTCATTGAGAAATCACAGTTCATGACCGCATGTTTGGGGTTCTTTAAAAACCCTATTACATTGCATGGCACACAGTGTGCACTCCATAGATATTTTGTACAAACTGATATTAAAAATAAACGCAAGACCAGTTTTGCAATGATAAGAATGAGTATCATCATACTTAGCCCCTTCAGTTGGACATATTTTCCTCATGGTGGCAGCATGTGTTTTAACAAAGCCTGGTATCAGAAACATAAAATCAGAGCACATTCTCTTGGAAAAAATATAAAGTATGCAGGGTCATTCTTTCATTTTTAGAGATGGGATTTTGATTCCTCTGAATGTACTAGAAGAAAGATAAATCATTGTGAAACCAATTTATCTGGCAAATTAAAACTTTAACAAGTCAAATGTGCAGAGGTTCTTCCCCTTTGCTTTTATATCTAGATTTTAAAGCCTCTGAAAAATTTCAGAGGTGCCATTTTAAAGGAAAAACAAGGATTCATAGTTGGATTTTGTTATATAATTAAATTCCGAAAGAGTTTTTTCAAAGTATATGCTATCCCATTGTACAATATTGGGCATTTTAATCAGCTTGCAATTGCAGAAAATAAGGGAATACCACCACAAATTGTATTCCTGATTTCTTAGTGACCTATAGGTCTATGTACTTCTCATTGTACTCTCTATACAATTAGCACACAGCTGACAAAATACAAAACTTGATTTGATCTCAAGATGAAGGGTATGGGACAGAGAGGAGAAAAGAAGTTGAATTCTTGAATACTGTAGGTTTTTATAGCACCACTCTTGGTAAACAAGTGAAAGGTTAAGGGATGAGTGGCCGGTATGGTCAGAATTTGAAACAGTTGTGCATGACTTAAAACAAAAGCACAACAGAAGAAAAGGAAAGCAAAGGAGTAACCTTCGAACCTTATCAACATTTTACAATTCAGAAATCTGAGGCAAAGACAAGTTAAGTGACTTCTCTAATATCATAGCTATTAAGTGCCTGAGGCTGGATTTGAATTCAGGTAGGTTTTCCTGAATCCAGAACTCTATCTACTGAGCCACTTAGGCTATTTAGGCCACTATACTATTTAATAATACAGTTAGATATCCACCTCTGCACTGGCTGCATTATTCTCCCTCCCCTTGATGAATCAGCTCACTAGTCCTGTTCTTCCTTTAACCATCTTATCCTGGTCTTATTTTGCCAACCCTCAGCCTTACTCTCACCTTCTCTCCCCTTTTATACAATATCCATTGGTGATGTCATCATCTCTCATAGATTCATTTATCATCTCTGTGCTGATGATTCTCATATTGATTATCTAATGTGCTAATGATTCTCACGTGTATTTATTGAGTCCTAATCTCCCTACTGATCTCCAGTCTTGCATCTCCATCTTCCTATTGGACATCTTGAACTAGATGTCACGTAGACAACTTAAACTTGAACTCATCATATTTCCTCCAAGCCCTCCCCTCTTCCTATGTTTTCTCATACTGTATTTTCCAGTCACACAGTTCTACAACTTAGGTGTTATCCTCAACACACTCTCAATCTCCATATCCAACAGGTGAATAAAATCTTATCATTTCTACCTTTGTTTTCCTTCTTGTATTCACCCTCTTCCCTCCTCTGATAATGCCACCATCCTGGTTAAGGACCTCATCATCTCATGCCTAGACTATTACAAAACTTTGCTTATTGGTTTCTCTGCCTCAAATATCTCCCCACTCTACTTAGCCATCAAATTGATCTTCCTAAAGCGCAGGTGTGATCATATCACTCTTCCCTCCATCTCTGACCCCATTCAGTAAACTTCAGTGGCTCTATATTAATTTCAAGATCAAAAATAAAATCCTCTGTTTGGTTTTTAAAGCCTTTCATAACATTGGCCCATTCTTTTTCTTCCTCGTCCTTTTCCATCTTATTCTCCTCCACACCCTCTGTTCTAGCGATGCTGACCTCCTTGTTGTTCCTTAAACAAGATCCTCCATCTCCTGACTCTGCATTTTCATTGTCTATCCCCAATGCCAATGGGGAAATTTCTTTCACTCCTCATCTTTACTTCCTAATTTCCCTTACTTCCTCTTTTACAAAAAGCCTTTCCTGTCTCCCTTAATGAGAAATATGAATGAAAAAACTGTTACAGTAGTAGGGAGTGTAGGGTGGTGGGAAGATAGTGCGAGAACCTTATTCTTACCAGAACTGGGTCAAATAAGGAATAAGACATACATTTAGTAGGATACAAAAGTCTTCTTAAAGAATAACTAAATACGAGGGCGAGGGGATAGGATAAGGGAGGGATGCTTAGAGGGGTGTGTGGACTAACACATAGGAGGGCAAGCAGATAAGATTAGGAAGGAATTTTAAAATGGTATGTGGATTCAGGAGGCAATGTAAATTAGATTTTTCAGGAGGTGATAGAGTAAAAATGAAAAAATTTAATTATAAACAATGAGGAAAAAAAAGATGCAGAGAAATATACCATTATTAAGTATAATGTTGAATGTGAATGGGATGAACTCACCCATGAGATGGAAATGGCAGGCAGAATGGATCATAAACTAGAAACTGACAATATGTTGTTTACAGAAAACACATTTAAAAATGAGAAATACACATACTGTAAAAATTAAGGGCTGGAGTAGAATTTATTTGCTTCAGCTGATGCAAATAGAAAGGGGTAGCAATTCTATTTTCAGACAAAGTTAAAGCTAAAATAGATTTAATTAAAAGGGACAAGAAGAGAAACTATAATATATTAAAAGTTATCATAGATAATAAGATAATTTCAATACTAAATATATATGTATATATATATGCACCAAATGCTATAACATTTAAATTGTAAAGGAAAGACTAAATTAATTAATTAAGAGATAGCAGATCTATAATGGATTTCAACCTTTTCCTCCTAGAACTAGATAAACCTAACCAAAAAATAAATAAGAAAGTCAAGATTAATGTAATCTTAGATAAGCTAGATATGATAGAGAACTGGAGAGAACTGAATGGAGATATCCATTTTTCTTAATGGTACATGAAACCTTTGGGGCAGCTATGTGGTGCAGTAGATAGAGCACCAGTGCAGGAGTCAGGAGGACCCGAGTTCAAATGTCACCTCAGACAGTTGACACTCACTAGCTGTGTGACCTTGGGCAAGTCACTTAACCCCAATTGCCTCATCCTGGGTCATCTCCAGTCGTCCTAATGGATATCTGGTCACTGGATTCAGATGGCTCCGGAGGATAAGTGAGACTGGTGACCTACATAGCTCTCCCTCACTCAAAACAAAGTCAAGTGCAAGTCATGTCACCATTTCTCTGATGGCATGGTCTTCTTCGGCAACAAAGGACGAACACACAATAATAATGTTATTCAAAGAGTAAATGAGAATGACTAAGTTATTCTGAATTATATGAATATTCTAATCAATTACAAAGGAAGGAAGATGCTATCCACCTCCAGAGAAAGAACTAATATATGAAATTATATATTGTAGAGTTTCATATACACATGCGTGTACACATATATACACATATATGTATGTATACATGATATACATATGCATAAACATACATATAAATACTATATATGTGTGTGTGTATATATATATAATATATCTGTCAAATGTTGTCCTTCTGTAGTGTGGGGTTGAGAGGGAAGGAGGGAAAGCCTGGAACTAAAATGTAACCAAAAAAATTTAATAAATTCTTGCTAACTTGATTTAGAATTGGATGAATGACCATATCTTAAGAATATTCATTAACATTTTAATATGGACTCACAGGAAAATCTCAGTTGTAGGTTTGCTTAAATTTGGGTCCATACATTTTTAATGCATGAGTACATTTTGATATAATTGGTTTCTTCTAAAATTTTACATGATCATTTTTTTTTTGTACTTAAATGCATTCCTAGAAGGGTTCCAAAGACTTCACCAGATTGCCAGAGGTTACCATGAAACAAAATTAAGAAATCCTTCTCTAATGAAATATTCCAGGTACTTATCCTCATCCTTGTGCTGTTCAATGTTTTATCAATGACTTGCATGAAAGCATAAATGTCACACTTTGGAGATGAAAAATCGTGAGGAATAGCTAATACATTGGAATCTGGAGTCAAGATTCCTGTACCCAAGCCTCAACAATTTGGACTGTTGGACTAAATGTAATACAAAATTTAACAGAGCCCTACATGGGTTTTAAAAAACCAATAGCACAAGTATTGGATGGATGATATGTATTGAGGCAACAGTTGTTTGAAAAAGGTCAGAGGATCTAATGGATGATAATTTCAATATGAATTCAAAGTGTCACATGACAGTCAAAAAATAAGCATAAGAACTGGACCTGTAATTGCACTGATACAGATAACTTACAAAAGAGGAAATTAACTCTACAAGGATAGGTTGGCATCTTCTCTGTAGCCACTAGTCTTAATTGTATAGGGGACTGTGAAGTTAAGGGACTTGCCCCACTGTCATATAGTCAATGTGTTAGTCAAAAATGCTACCAAAATCTTAACCTTGTATCATTCGGAGGGAATGCCGTTCCATTCTAGGTGGTGCATTTTAGGAAGACAATAGATAAGCTAGAGTGTGACCAATTGAGAACAATCAAAATGGTGAAGAGACTGGAGACCATATTGTAAGAGAGTCTACTGGAAAAATGAAATATGTTTCATCTGAAGAGAAGTTAGGGGAAATCTTGTTCCTGAGTATTTGAAGGACTGCCATGTGGAATAGGGATTAGGCTAGTTTTATTGGAGGTCAGAAGGCATACCAAAATATCAGTGTGTAGATGTTGTAGAGAGGTGGATTTCAGCTCATTAAGAAAAAAAAAATATCTGCACAATTATCGTTGTGCCACAGCAGAATGGGCTACTTCAGGAAACAGCATGTTCCCATCTGATGGCAATTATGGTCATTTTTTTTTTATTTTGGTTTTTGTTTTTTGGAATTAGATCTAGAACCTGTTATTTTGTTGGCCTACTGAATTCCTGATGGTGAAGCTACACCCACCAAAGCAGGTTAGCATTTGCAATGAATAGTAGTAAAGAGTTGCCCAGGATACCGAGATACAGGATACTGAGATACAGGATACTGAGATGGCAAATGATTTGCTCAAGATTACATGACTAGTATTTGTGTGAGGGGGAGCTGTCTCTGATTTTCCTGATTCTAAGGTCAGCCCTCTATCCAGTGTGCCATAGTACTTTTCCAAATGCTACCTTAGAGCACAAATTGAATGGACCCCCTTTCCCTAGAGATGATGTGAGGGAACTTATGGCAACAACCCTTCTGTGAAACATAACATAATACAAAGTGATCTAGCGGGACTTTGGAGTCATTTCTTACTCTGAGATTCTGGGAGTCGATGTCATAATTAGCTTCTCTGAATGTTTTCCACTTTCTACTTTATTCTGAGTTTTGTGCTCTCCACACCCCATTCTCTTTACTTCTTCCTGCCCCACCATTCCCTCCACTGCCCAATCTGTTTATGGCAGGCCTACACAACATATGGCTCCAGTCTACAAGCACCTAGCCAAAGGATTTCCAGTGACCTATGCAGGGTTACCACTGTACATGCTACTGTTTGTCACATGACCTGCAGCAACAAATCATTGTTAGTCTTTCTATAGTTTAACCTATCTGTTGCCAGAATATTACAAGTTGTGCAGGTCATGTTGGATAGACTTTGACTCCCTCAGAAAGTACAGGCAGACCTTGTATCTATGTTTCTGGAAAAGGCCCTAAAAGTGAAAATGATTCAATTAAACTATCTGACACATCAACTATGTCAACGTCACACTGATGGGAACATGCTACTTCCTGAATTCCTGGAATGTTTAAAATGTCAGGCTAGGTAAGAGAGATACAAAAATCCATAGTAGCCCTGCCATAGTGGAATATTATGTAATGAGATAACTTACATAAAATGCTTTGCATACCTTGAAGTGCTATATAAATGTGGCTATTATGATGATGATGAGGATGATGATGATTCACTGCCTCTTCACCTCAGCCTTTCAGAAGCCTCTAAGTGTCATCTCAGATGCCACTTCCTTTGTAGAACATTTCCTATTCTCCTTGGTGAAGGCATTTTGTCCTCTTCAAATTTCCCTAGAGTACTTTTTTCACTTCCCATTTCATAGGATCATAGACCTAAAGTTGAAAGGGTCCTCAGAGGTCATGTAGTCGAATCCCCTTGTTTTATAATTGAGGACATTGATCCCCATGGAAGCTCAGTGACTTACTTAACTAGTGAGCTTAGGCAGTAAGCAAGTATCCGAAGTGGGATTTGAACTGAATTGAAGTCCAGTACTCTTTCTCATCCACCAGGCTGCTTTTGTTATAATCTACCTTTCATATTTTACCTTTCTCTCTTAATGCATATTTACACATATTTGACATATTTCTTTTTTGGTGAATATTCTGATTAAATGATTGGGTATTGTTATTGACTTTGAATAATACTTTAAAAGAAATATGGGAGAGTTTTTTAGGGGGGTTCTAGTGGGAAAGAGATTGATCTATAAGAACTCTAATTAGATAAGTGGAGCCAAGATGGCAGAGTAGAAGCAGAGACCTACTATAGCTCTACCCCCAAACCCCTTAATAAATCTGTAAAAAATGACTCTAAACAAATTCTAGAGCAGCAGAAGCCACAAAATAACACTGAGGAGTATTTCCAGCTCAAGACAATCAAGAAGGTTGGCAGGAAGATTCTATCACACCATCCTTGGAGTGGAATGCAGTTCAGCCATGCTGGCATGGACTGAGTGGATACAGGTCTTAGGGAACTGAATTGCTGACAGCTGCTGTGGATTCCTGACTTCTCAACCCACAAATGATGAAGACAGCTTCAAAGGTCAGTGAGAAGCGTCTCTCACCTGGTTGAGAGGGGAGTGTGGTCTAATCCTGACCCCAGGCCCAGCCCCAGGTCCAACCCCAGCCCCAACTCTAAGGCAGCTGCAGTCACTGCTGAAGTAGAGGTTTCTTCTGGAGCCCTCCAGTGAACAAAGCTTAAAAATTAAGTAATTAGTTGGGAAAAGGAGTAAACAGGAAAAAAGAAATAGATTATATAGTCTTACTTTCTCAGTGAAGAGGTATTTTCTTACATCATTGATGACAAGGAAGATCAAAAGATACAACCAGAATACAACAAAGTCAAAGCTCTTGCATACAAAGTCTCTAAAAAAGATATGAATTGGTCTCAGGTCATGGAAGAGTTCAAAAAGGATTTTGAAAATCAAGTAAGAGAAGTGGAGGAAAAATTGGGAAAAGAAATGAGAGTGATGTAGGAAAACCATTAAAAATGAATCAACAGTTTGCTAAAGGAAACACCAAAAATGCTGAAGAAAATAACAGCTTTAAAATTCGACTAACCCAAATGGCAAAAAGGTCCAAATAGCCAATGAGGAGAAGAATGCCCTAAAAAGCAAAGCTGGCCAGATGGAAAAGGAGGTCCAAAAGCTACTGAAGAAAATAATTCCTTGAAGATTAGAATGGAGCAAATGGACACTAATGACTTTATAAGGAATCAAGAAATTTTAAAACAAAACCAAAAGAATAAAAAAGAAGACAAACACAGGATTTAGCAACTTCTACACTAAGGCATCAGAGAGTTTGAAATATGATATTCCAGAGGTCAAAGGGAGCTAGGATTAAAACCATGCATCACCTACCCAACAAAGTTAAGTATAATACTTCAGGGGAAAAATAGAATTTCAATGAAATAGAGGACTTCCAAGCATTCTTGTTGAAAAGACCAGAACTGAATAGGAAATTTGACTTTCAAATACAAGAATCAAGACAAACATGAAATAGTAAACTGGAAAGACAAGCATTAAAGAACTCATTGAAGTTGAACTTTTTGCATTGCTACATGGAAAGATGTTATTTGTAACTCATGAGACCTCCATGTAACTACATAAGAGCATGTAACTCATGAGAGTAGAGCTAGTAAATATATGTAGGTGTGTGTAGGTGTATATGTATGTGTATATTATATATGTGTAGGTATGTATACATACATGGTTGTATGGGTGTATGTGTATAGATATGTATACATACATATATCTGTGTATATATGTATACATAAATATATATATATGTGTGTGTGTGTGTGTGTGTATGTACATGGACAGAGGGTACAGAGTGAGCTGAATATGAAGGGACAACACCTGAAAAATGAAATTTACTGTTGAATGGAATGTAAGTAGGAGTAAGAGAAAGGGAGAGGTAGAATGCAGTAAATCATCTCATATAAAGGGGGGAAGAAAGAGATTTTACAATGGAGGGGGAGAGAGGGGAGATGAAAGAAAATAACTGAGCCTTACTGTCATAAGATTTGGCTTAAGGAGGGAGTAATACACACTCAACTGGATATGAAAATCTATTTTATCCTGAAGGAAGGCAAAGGGGAAGGGAATAGGAGAGGGAAGATAATAGAAGGGACAGAAAATTGGGGAAAGGGATAATCAAGAGCAAACACTATTGTGGGAGGACAGGTCAAGGGAGAGAATGAAATAAATGAAGGGCAGGATAGGAAAGAGAGAAATATGGTTTTTATTATTTTTTACAACATAACTATTATGGAAGTCCTTTGCATTGTTACACATGTATGACCTCTATTGAATTGCTTATTTTCTCAGTTAGTGTTCGTGGGGAGGGAGGGGGAGAATATAGAACTCAAAGCTTTAAGAAAGAATGTTAAAAATTATTTTGGCATGCAACTGGAAATTATGTTATACAGGCAATGGAGTATAAAAATCTATTTTGCTCTGCAGGAAAATAGAGGGGAAAGGAGATGGAAGAAGTGTAGGTAATAAAAGGGAGGACAGACTGGAGGAAGGGGTGGATGAGGTGTATGCTTTCCTGAGGTAGGGGTTGGGGAGAGATGGGGGGAAAGATTCAAATTCAAATTCTTGTGGAAGTGAATGTTAAGAACTGAAAAATACAGAAATTCTTAAAATAAATAAATATGTAAGGCCAAAAAAAGAGATAATCCCCAAGGAGCACATATTCAAATGTGGGCATATAATGCATAAAGGAAAGCAGAAAATAGGCGTTGCATGTGAGAAAGGAGAGCATCTTTATAGGGGTTAGATTGAATCATAGTCCAGAGAGTCAAAACTATTACAAGTCATGATATATTTGCTAAGATATTTTTTTAAAGTGATCCTACTTTTGCAAGTAAAGTCACTAAACATCCAAGAATATGTGGGCTTAGTCTGAAAGATGCTGTCAAGTTCTCAAAGTAGTCTTCTTCATCCTCAGCAACATGTTAGTATATGGCTTCGTTTATATTCAAAGGAATCTAATTGAATTAAAGAAATTCAGAGTTCGAAGGGACCTTAATGATGATTGAGTCTAATTCATATAGAACAGAAAGCTCTTCTAAAATCTCCACAGTAATTCATACAACCATACTTTTTGGATATCTCTGTTAGTAAGAGTTTCTTTACATTAAGCTTAAAACAGCCTCTGCAACATCTACTCTTGTTTCTAGTGATGTCCCTTAGGCCAAGGTGAATAAACCCAATTCCCTTCCCAAGCAATGGGCCATAAAATGTTTAAAAACAACTATCATGTTTCTCTACCCCAACTTCAGAGATTACATAATCTTAGTGCGTTTTATTGATCCTTGTGGAATAATTTCTAGTCTCCTTTCACTATCTTGGTTATTGTTATTTTTGTTCCTGTTCTTCTCTTCCTCCCTCCTCCTCCTCCTCCTTTCTTCCTTCTTTCTCTAATTCCATGGGATGGAAAACTTTTAAAGTATAGATAATTGACAGGGAAAAAAATCAAAATCCTGTTATCCTATTTGCTTCTGTCATGAAATGGATATTCACAGTGCCTACAGGACAATTCTGAATTATGAAATACAACAGACTCTCCACATGGAAGACAGAACCAAAACATTTATTCAGACACCAGAAAGCCAAATCCACCATAATCTATACACAGTAACAATGCAGAGAACAACACCATCCCCAAGCCTTTCCCCCTGCTAGGCTTCCCACAAACCAACTCCATTAAACAAAATCACAAACAAGCTCTCCCACTCACCCTAGGTGCTACCTGCTTGCCTGCATCCTTCAGCTCTGATTGCTCTGACCAATTTCCTTTCATGTCTGGTATTACTTCACCTCTTCCTTTTCTACCCTTCCTGCTCCACTCATTCAGCAAGCTCCTTCCACCACATGTGACGTAGGCTTCCTTGTGATTTAAGCAGGTCACATGGGCCTATTAATGAGTGGGAAAGATCTTCCCATTTAAATTACCATTACAGATAGTACCCAGTCTACTTTCAGTGAACCCTCAGAGGAAGAAGTTGTATTTGAATACTTTTATTCAACCATGAAAAACATTTATTTTAGCTACCTGTGCAGTAGTAGTCCATAGGACACTAAATATAAAAAGATAACAGAATATTGATTCTTCCTAGGACCATTTCTGTCTAGATGACATTGAGCAAGTAAGGATGAGAAAATAATAATAACAGAAGTTTTCATAGTCCTTCACGGTTTGCAAAGTATTTTACATGCATTAACCTATTTGATCCTTAAAACATCCCTATGAGATAGATACTATTTTACAGATAAGGACACTGAGACTGAGAAAACTAAATGACTTGCTCATAATCACACAACCCATCTGTGGCAGGATTCCAACTAAGCTCTACCAGACTAAAAGTCCAGTACTCTATCTACTATACCAGGCTGCCTTTCATAAATGCCCTCTAATTTTCCAGTATCTTTCCTAAAACATGGATCTAAGAATTGAACATAATATTCTGGATTATGTTCTGATCAGAGCAGAGTAGATCAAGAATGTCATCGCTGGTACTGTCTTTGTTTTTGCTCACCATGGAAACTGGTAGTGCAGTGAATAGATCCCTGGGACTGGAGTTACCAAGATCTGGGTTTAAATCTGACCTCAGAAGCTTCACTAGCTGTGTTGGTCTGGGAAAGTCCCTTGATCTCTCCTTGCCTCAGTTTACTCAATTGTAAAATGGAGATCAACACAACCTCCTAGTGTTGCTGCAAAGATTAAATGACACAATATTGGTAAAAAATACTTATCATAGTGTCTAACATGTAGTAAGTGCTATACAAATGCTTATTTTCTTTTCCTTTCCTTCCTTACTCCAAGCTGAGATAATCAAATATTCCATGAAGTGATTTTTCTTGCTACCTTTGGGCACAAGTGAAGCCACTTCTAATAACTACTTCATTTGATTTTGAGAGGACACACTGCTCGCTATCTTTCCACTTAGCTATAATTCCATTATGCTTGCTGATTTGATAACTGATGTAATTTATAGCAAAATTTCGATATGTGTGCATTTGTTAAAATGCTTTATGTGCTGTTTCCTCGTTTCAAAAATTAGCCTGGCTCTTTTCCCCTTAATAGTTATATTAGGGCATTACATTATACCCAAATACTGTTGAGGGCATTTGGCCCCCAACCAAACTCTCCTATATCTTCTAAGTATGTCTCTTTCTATGAAAGGAATGTTGCAAAACTGCAAATGTTAGAATATAAAAAGCGACAATTAAAGCAAAAGTGGTATCCTTTTAATTAACACCTTTTACCTTTTCATTACTGCTTTCACTTATTTAGTACAGAACCAAATGGTTGGAGAATCATGGTTTTCTTCTTGTACACATATTTTGTGCAAGAATGAATTCTTCTGAACTAGATGAGGTCTTGTGTCCTGTCATTAATACTATTAAAACCTGAGAGTGGGTTTTGCTTTGCTTTTAATTAATTAATAAAAAATTATTAAGAACCTATGTGCCAGGTACTGTGCCAAGCACTTTTTTTTTATTTTCACCAGAGGGAGAGTTAGGAAGCCACTTTTTTAAAAGGGCAGATTTGTGCAGGTTCCAAATTGTATAGTTGTTCAGATGTATGTTATTTTTGAAAAGTGCATCATCACTTTTATTCAGATGATTGAGAAACAGTTTAGACTCTCCTAGCCTGTAACTTTTCAAAGGGCAACTTTTTCAAAGCTCCCCAGGAGATCTGTCCCTGAGAAGTACTCTGAATTGCCACAATTAGCAATTAACTGGAAGGCTGATTGTTTCTGATATTTGATATGTTTTATGAAGTAGGCAGATTAAAGGGGTTGTCAGTGTACAAATCGGCTCATCTTAAACTGCTTCTCTTAAATCATGTTCATGAAAAAGGAAAATGCATGATTTCTGAGGAAAGAAATTTAAAAATTTCAATTTATCCTCTGATGTCACTAGAGTCAGAGAGTGTGAAATGATTGTATTTCTATATACACACATATATAATATATATAACACATATTTGTATAGGATATGTATATATATATTTCTCTCAAATCTGGATGATTTACTCTGTTACCTTATTAGAATTTCATGCACGCATTCATTCAATTGAAAATGTATTGAACTCCTATCTACAAGTTAACATGCTGGGTACTGTGGGAAATAAAAAATCAATTATATCTTGTATCTGCCATCATACAGCTTCATACAACCGAGGGGGTGGATAAAATATAAAATATTAATAACTAAAGCATAAAACAACTTTTTTAATTTGAAAAAAAGTTTTAATTTTTTACAAGCATTTGTTTTCTTTCATTCCTACTTCCCCGCACTGAACCCAAAGAAAGAAACGTAAAGCCCTCCTAACAAATATACATAGGCCAACAAAAGAAATCCCCCAAATGGTCATGCCTAAAAAAAAATGATCTCTCATTTGTCATTTTATTATTTTATTACCTTTCTGGCAGGAAGTAAATAGCATGTTTGATCTTCAGTTCTCTAGAAGTGTGATTTGTCATTGCACCGAGCAGAATTCTAAAATCTTTCAGAGTTGTAAAACATAAAGCACTCTATATATGCCATTGTGGTGGTGTGCCTATCCGGTCATTATCCTTCTACCAGAGCCAATAATCAACAGAACACAAGAAGCAGGCATCAAGCTTGGTCCAACTATCAAAGCATCCCAGAATGTGATGGCAGAGGACACAATGGAAGAAAGCCACAACATCACACTACTGTTCTTCTCCTTCTTGAATATCTGTAGATGCAAGTCAGGACTGTACATTGAAAAGACATTTGAGTAGTGACACTCCTTGCATCACTGTCTCTGCTTTTTGCTGGATTCTTTTGCCATTGTCAAGGGGATCAGTCCCTAAAGGGACTCCACTGGACAACTGCCTCCTCCCAAGCTGCCACTTTCCACCTTTTTAGCAGTTACAGCTACTGAAGACACAGGCAAGAACATTTTGGATATCAAAGTTCTTGACACCATGAAATTATTACATGTCAGAACTGTATAATATTTTATCAGTCAAAATGCTGCTAAATAAGATGTGTTGGTACATCAAGCTTATCTCTCTTCAGTACTCCACCCAAACTGGATTGCTCCCTGTTTGGACCACTGGTCCTTTTTGTCTGTACTATAGCTCAACTCTCTAAGCTATGTTGTTTCCCTCTATTAGCATGCACACTTTTTATAACAAGAACTATCTTGCTTTTCTATTTGTATTCTCAATGCTTCGTGCTTTGTTCATAGTAAGTTGCTCAATGTGTTTTCATTCATCCATTTATTCTTTTTCTATTTTTAAATGTGTTCGCATTCATTCATTCATTCATTAGAAAAGTACAAAGATCTACCGAGGGCATTCAGAGGAAGGAGAGGTCACTTCTGGATCACTACACAGGCAATATTAGTCTTTGACACAGACTTTCTGGTCCCCAAAGATCAATGTTGAGTGCCAATGCCTGGAGTCATGTGCCATTATACATTCCAAATTAAGTTGTATCATTGCTGCTGAAGTTTAGAAAGATGTTTGGAAACTTCCCTGACTGGCCCCCTCCCATCCCGCCACCTTTCCAAGGCTGATCAAATTGCATGATTAACTTGGCAGAATCCTCCTTTGGCCTGTATCTTCAACTGGATGTGGAGGAGGAGTCCAGCAGAGAAAATGCCTGAGGAATTCAAGCCATTTGCAAGCTGTCAACATGAGTTATCTGCCCATGAAAGATGCCATTTATAGGGAGAGCACATTTTTATTCCAGAAGGAAGTTGTCACATTATTTTGATTATACTATATACAGTACTATGCTACCAGAGTGATATAGTTACACAGCACCATGGCCTAGGAGGACAAGGAAAATATTTGCCTTAAGGGATCAACGTGATATGGAAGACCAATGCACATGTGCATGTGTGTGTGCGTGCATATATGTATGTGTGCATGTATGTGTGTGTGTGTCTGTGTGTGTGTGTGTTGGGGTAGAGGGTGGTGAAGAGAACACTCCAGGTACGGCGTATTGACTGAACGATAAAGAAGGAGCTGCACAGAAGTACGGGATTCCTGGAGATCAACAAGGGCATTTTTTCCTAACTGACATAATCCTGTGAGAATAGAAGAAGTTAGTTGTAATGTTTCATCTTTGCTACCCAGGAGGGAACGCATGTAACCAAATCCTGGACTTGTCAATGCGATGCCAGGCATTTCAATTATGTATTGATGAAATGGATTTTCTGTTTCCTACTTCATTGTTTCAACAACTTAGTTGAGCGCTTTGCTTTATTGCTGTTTCTCATTTTGATCGCCAGATAAGCTTTATCAGCAGGAAAGATTGTCTGACAGTAATTGAAGACTCATTAACCTCACTTCTGTAGCCAAACTTATCTTTATGGAACTGGCCCAGTGCCTAGCATAGAGCTTTGTGGGGTAGGTGTTCCAAATTGCATTCATCTAAACAAATGTTTACTAAGTGTTGACCTTGTTCAAGGAACTGTATGAGGTCACAGGGATACAGAGATAAAATCAAAATAGTCCCTACCACCAAATAGCTTATGTTCCTATGGGAAGATATATCAACTCCATAAATAAGTGTAATAGAAAGAAATTTGGGATGGAAGGCAATACTAACAAGTTAGAGGGAAACTAGGGAAGGCTTCATGGAGGAGGAAGCACTTGCACTGAGCCTTGAAAGAAAACATAATAGTGAGAACAACTCCATGTCCACAGCCAGAGGAAGATAACTGTCTATAACAAAATAAGTTTAGTCACAAAGAATCTGGGTCTAGATTCTCTTCTGCAATTCATTGTAAGAGGAATATACTTAGAGACACATCTGACAAATCTATCTTCACATACACTCTTGCGGTTGGGATTCCCTGACAATGGTACCACGATCAAGGCTATTTTCAAGATCTAGAAGACCACTTCTTGCTGTAGATTCCTTTTCTAGAAGTTGTATTGCTTCTTAAATGGAAGAAATTAAATGGTAGAAATTTCCTGGAGATTTTGGTAGTTCCTAGGAATCCTGAAAGTGTATTGATTCTAGGATACTAGACAATTCCCATTGACCTTTATATATTCCATACATGTATTTAGGCATCTTAGCACTAAAATAAATTTCTCAAAAATTAATTGGGCTTTAGAACACACATTTTCTAGTTCTGCAGTACAAATCCTGGTATCACAATGAGGTTTTCACTTTCTTTATGTGGAACACACATTCCTCTTTAAGGCTTAAAAAAAATTCAATGTGTCATTCAGGTAATCTACAACAAATAGATCCAACAGATCTTTTAGAATGTTGTCAATGAAAAACAAATTGTGTTAGAGTTATGGATAACCCAAATGTCATCACTCACTATCTCATCTAAGCAGTTTTTGCAAGACCAGCTTCCATTCCTCTCCAATGTGAATACTGTCAGTATTATAAAGACCAACTCAAATCTAATGTCCTACATGTGTGTCTCATAACATGAGACCTAACTCACCAAGTTGCTCGTGCCTCCCACCTCAAGGTTACCTTGTATCTATTTGGAGAAAGCAGGATGACAACCTTCACACAATGGGAAATGTGCAGTGTATTATCAACCACATATGCCTTTTATAAAAATAAAATAAAACAAACCCTTCTTTAACTTAATTTGCAGCAGAGCTTGGCATTTATATCCTTGAATTCCTCATAGGAAAAACATATAACTGAGTAAGACATGGCTTATAATCACACATTAGCTAGATCATTCTGGGATCCCATATCAAGAGGCCAGATGATGAGCTAGGTTTTATTTGAAGAGCATCCTTGATTAAAAATCTTGGAAAGGGAATAAGCTTCAGAAACAAATATATTTGAATAGACTTTTATTTTATAGGTACCATGCAGTACATCATAATCAAAGGGTAAGAGGAATGAAAAATATAGTGATATAGGTCACCATATATAAATATATTTTAGGAATTTTCATTTTGCAGTTGATGCTAAATACTACTGTAGTCCATTATCATTGAGGGGGATTGGTGGGAAATGTGGTTTTTCCAATTGGAAGAAGTGACTGAAGAATGATACAAAGTTGAATTTCAATGAATAGCAGAAGATATGAAGCTATGGAGCTCTGGGGCTTTATTTAGTTCTTTCCAGGTAGGTAAAAAAACTACACTTTCCATCATCACCTTTGCTGATTCTCTCTACACTTCTGTAAAAATCAGACACACATTTTCCATAAATCTTATTCTTTTTGAAGTAATTTTCTTTTAAAATATTATATGCTTTCAAGTGAATAACACATTTTTCTTCTTTCCCTAATCAGTTTTGGAGGGAAATTACTGTTGATCATGAGAGACTTCCTTTTAGAGTATTCACAGCAAAATCTCTTCCAATGAAGGATGCTTTCAATTCGATATCAGTACACAAATGGGTGGCTGACTGATATATTACATATGGAAATATAACATTCGATTGAAAACACTCTTCCTCAGACTTTCTAACTTTCACAGCTACAAATGACTTTACTTCAATCCACAATTTTATCACTTTATTTTTGCAATTTCTTCTCAGTACCCCTGAAAGGCTCACAAGACTCAGTAGGATAATTTTTTTGTTGTTGCTAATGTGTCTATGATTTCCTGCTGCTTAATGAAGAAATCCTTACATTTATTCTGTTATTCTGGGCACAAAAGCTAACTCAGATATCATTTGTAAGAATGTGTGTAGCAATTACAAGTAAAATGACCATGTCATGCAATTAACACCGTGTCATGTTAACTCTATTTCCAATTAAGAAATTTAGACTTCTTTATGTACCTCATAAACATTTTAATAAATGAGCTAATCTTTAATAGCTGCAGTAACAAGGCCATGCTCACTTTTCATTGTGTAATACGAGTTTATTATTGGACATTCATAGAGGTGCTGAATACAGTGGTAAAATATTTATTATCCTCCCAATAAACACAGAAGATGAAATAGGCTTCATGAGTGTGCTGGAGAAATGGGTGAACAAATGCTATAGAAATATCTTCAGAATTAGTAAAAAGGTCTACTAATAGTGAAAGTAAAGGACTTTTATAAAAATAGTTTAAAGAACTATTTAAAAAACATAATATCTTTAAGCATACTAGACCTCCTTCTCTAGCCATGTAATTCATGCTCTATATTGAAAAAAATACTCCCAAAAATGTCTGGTGAAAGATATGTTCATCTTGGAAGAATAGGGGTGGGAAAAGATGAGGAAATAGGAAGAAGTGAATCTGAATTATATTTGTGAAAATATTCTATCAGATAATACTTCATCGTTATTCTGTAGTAACTGTGGCAAGGAGTACCTCAGCAGAGACTGGTCAGATGTGTATTATTAAATCCTGCCTGGGGCCTTTTCATCATTAAAACTGTAACTAGTAATTTTTGCACCTAGGACAAAGAAGGAAGTAAAGGAAATAGAGGTAGGGGTGGAAGTGGGAAGAGTAGGTGTTTGGGAGATGGGTGAAATTTACTTAGGATATGGTTGACAGGAGGAGAAAGCATACCTGGAGACACACGAGATTTCTAGGGTGCTAAAAGATTAGATCATACTGGAGAGGCAGGAGTTGGCCACTGGGGAGAAAAAGCATACCGTGGCAGGGTACTATCAAGGATCTCTAAATTCTTTGCCCTGCATGAAAGCCCTGATCATCTTGCCCTAGTTATATTTATGTCTGTATCTATTTTGTTTTATGCCTCCAGGGAAAGGGAAGAATCATTCTTGCTAGTCACTAAAGCTATTTTCAAAGATGAACCAATACCAAAACTCAGATGAAAGGGAACTTAGGATAGGGAAGAGGTCCTGTTCCACAGCTTAAGACCACACGTTGGGTAGCTAACCGAAGACTTACCTTTCTCAGTTTTCCTTTTGTTGCAGAATTTTCCTCCCTATGTCCACTCAAAACATTTCTCCATGGGGGAGTCAGGGGAGCTTTTTTTTTTTCCTTTCTGCGCTCACCAGCAATTTAAGAATCGATATTATTTAATGAATTATTTTATACTTTGAACTTTGGTGTCCAATAGCTAGCACAGTCCCTGGCACATAGAAGGCACTTGATAAATACTTGGTTATTGGCTGATTGAATGAATTGTGTTAAGAACTAGGGATGAAAACCATAAACCATCTCCTGTTCTTGAGGAACTTATATTCCATTAGAAGGAGGTATTGCAAGTCTAAGTAAAAGCCTCCATAAAGCATCCCCAAAACTGTCAAGGAAAGATAGACCAGGAGTAGCCATTAGAGTGTGTTTCTTTGAAACAGAGCCTCGGATCCTGGCTTCATTTAAGGATGTTCCTTAAGATATTTTGATCTCACTCTATTCTCATCATCAAGGAGGAATCTTTTTTAATTAATTAATTTGTTTTCAATTTTAAACATTCATTTCCATAAATTTTAAATTTTCTTCCCCTTCTTCTTCCTTTCCTCACAGCACAGCATTGCACAGCATGCCATCTTATGTGGGCCGTACACATACACTTTTATTAAACATATTTTCACGTTAGTCATGCTGCATAGAAGAATTAAAATGAATTGGAGAAAGCATGAGTAAAACTAAACAAAACCAAACATAACAAAAAAGAAAATAGTCTACCGTGTTCCGATTCCATAGCCCTTTCTCTGGATGTGGATGGCATTTTGTATCATGAGTCCTTTGGAAACGTTTTAATTCCTTGCCTTGCTGTGGATGACTAAGTCTATCAAAAACAGTCCTCACACACTGTGGCTGTTACTGTGTATAATGTTCTCCTGGTTCTGCTCACTTTCTTTGGGATCACTTCATATAAGTCTATCCAGGTATTTCTGGAATCTGCCTGTTTGTCATTTCTTATAGCAAAATAACATTCCCTTTCATTTCTGTACCACAGCTTGCCACTTACCATTACCTCTCTGTTAGCCACTACCAGGTAGTTTGGATGATTGCTACTTTATAATACAATTTAATATCTGACATGGCTAGGTTACCTTTCCTATAATTTCTTTTCATTAATTCCTTTGATATTCTGGACATTTTGTTCTTCCAGATGAATTTTGATATTATTTTTTCTAGATCTATAAAATAGTTTTTTGGTAGTTTGATTGGTATAGCACTGAATAAGTAAATTATTTTAGGTAGAATTGTCATTTTTATTATATTAGCTTAGCCTACCCATGAGCAACTGATGTTTTTCCAATTATTTTGATCTGACTTTATTTGGGCAAAAAGTGTTTTGTAATTGTGTTCATATAGTCCCTGGGTTTGTTTCCGTAGGTGGACTTTCAAATGTTTTATAGTTTCTACGGTAACTTTAAATGGGATTTCTCTTCCTACCTCTTGCAGTTGGGCTTTATTAGTAATATATAGAAATACATACAGATGATTTATGTGGGTTTATTTTGTATCCTGCTACTTTGCCAAAGTTGTTTATTTAAGTAGTTTTTTTCATTTGATTCTCTAAGTATATCATCATATCATCTGCAAAGAGTGATAACTTAGTTTCTTCTTTGCCTATTTTAATTCCTTCAATTTATTTTTTTCTTATTGCTAAAGCTAACATTTCCAGTACCATATTGCATAACAGTGTTGATAATGGAAATCCTTGTTTCACCTCTGATCTTATTGGAAATGCATCAAACTTATCATGATTGCATATAATGCTTGCTGAAGGTTTTAGGTAGATGCTACTTATTATTTTAAGGAAGGTTCCATTTATTTCTATACACTCCAGTGTTTTCAATAGGATTAGGTATTATGTTTTGTCAGAAGCTTCTTCTGCATCTATTGAGATAATCATATGGTTTCTGTTAGTTTTGTTGTTGATATGATCGATAATGCTGATAGTTTTCCTAATATTGAACCAGCTCTGCATTCCTAGCATAAATCCTACCTGATCAAAGTGTTTTATTCTCATGATAAGTTGCTGTAATATTTTTTGCAAATTTCTTATTTAAAATTTTTGCATCTATATTCATTAGGGAAATTGGTCTAGAATTTTCTTTCTCTGTTTTGGCTCTTCCTGGTTTAGGTATCAGCATCAAATCTGTATCATAAAAAGAATTTGGTAGAATTCCTTCTTTGCCAATTTTCCCAAATAGTTTATATAATATAGGAATTAACTGTTCTTTGAATGATTGATAGAATTCCCTGGAAAATCCATCTGGCCCTGGAGATTTTTTCCTAGGGAATTCATTGATGGCTCAATTTCTTTTCCTGAGAAGGGGTTATTTAAGTATTTTACTTCCTCTTCTGTTAATCTGGGCAATTAATATATTTGCAAATATTCATCTTTTTCATTAAGATTGTCAATTTTCTGGGCATACAGCTGGGCAAAATAATTTGTAATTATTGTTTTAATTTCCTCTTCATTGGAGGTGAATTCACACATTTCATTTTTGATACTGGTGATTTGGTTTACTTTCTTTTTTTAAAAAATCAAATTGACCAAAGACTTATGAATACTGTTTTTTCATAAAACTAGCTCTTAGTTTTAGTTATTAGTTCAAAAGTTTTCAAAATTAGTTCGATTTTATTCTTCTTTGGTTTTCAATATTTCTAATTTGGTATTCAATTGTGGATTTCCAATTTGTTCTTTTTCTAGCTTTTTCAGTTGCATGCCCAATTCATTGATTTCCTCTTTCTCTGTTTTATTTATGTAAACATTCAGAGATATAAAACTTTCCCTAAGAGCTATATTTTTTTGCATCTCATAAATATTGGTACCTTGTTTCATAATTATCATTCTCTTGAATGAAGTTATTTATTGTTTCTATGATTTACTGTTTGACCCACTCATTCCTTAGGATTAGATTATTTAGTTTCTAATTAATTTTTGATCTATTTTTCCGTGACCCTTTGTTACATATACTTTTCATTGCATCGTGATTTGAAAAGGATGCACTGAGTATTTTTGCCTTTTTGCACTGGATTGTGAGTTTTTTATGCCCTAGTAGATGATCAGTTTTTGTGTTTGGGCCATGTACTGCTAAGATAAAATTACATTTCTTTCTATTCCCATTCAGTTTTCTCCAGAGTTTTGTCATATTCACTTTTTCCAGAATTCTATTCACCTTTTTAACTTCTTTCTTATTTATTTTGAGATTAGATTTATTAAGTTCAGAGTAAGGAAGGCTGAGGTCCCCCACTTGTATAGTTTTGCAGTCTGTTTCTTCCTGTAACTCCCTGAACTTTTTCTCTAAGAATTTGGGTCCTATGTCACTTGGTGCATTTATGTTTAGTAATGAAAGTACATCATTGTATATAGTGCCTTTTAGCAGTGTATAGTTTCCTTTCTTCTCTGTTTTGATTAGATCTGTTTTTGCTTTTGCTTTGTCTGCGACTAGAATCACTACCTCTGGTTTTTTTTTTTTTACTTTGACTGAAGCATAATGTATTCTGCTCCAGCCTTTTACCTTTATCCTGTGTGCATCATCCAGTTTCAAATGTGTTTCTTGTAAACAGTGTATTGTAGGGTTATATTTTTTATTACATTCTGCTATCCACTTCCTTTTTAGGGGAGAGCTGTGTCTTTCTCTCCATTCTATTTTCCCCCTGTTTATGGTTTTATTTTTCCATTCTCCCTTCCCCTCCTCCAAAGAGTATTACTTTTGACTGCTGCTTCCTTCAGTCTTTCCTCCCTTCTATCAGCCCCTTCCCTTTTCTTTCCCTTTTCCCTTAATACTTCTTTCTTTCCTTCTAACCACCACCTCTTTTTCTTTCCCCTTTCCTTTCCTACCATCTGTAGTGAAAGTAAGATTTCTAGACTTAAATGAGAATGTTATTCCCTCCTTGAACCAAATCAGATGAGAATAAAGCTCAAACAGTGCTCATCTCCCTTTCTTCTTTCCCTCTACTATGTTTTTGTGCCTCTTCATGTAATGTAATTAACTCTTTTCTGCTTTCGCCTTTTCTTTTCTCCCTCCACACCCCTTAATTAGTTTTTTATCATCACATCAGTTAATTTATACCCACACCTTCTATCTATGTGTATCTCTTTAAAATGTTGTAATAAATATACAAATCTCAAGATTAACAGGCATCATACTCCCATTTAGTGATGTAAAGAGTTTGCCCATATTGAATACCAAGTTTTTTCCCTCACCCTTTACCTTTTTATGCCTCTCTTGAGGCATAAAATTTGAAGATAAAATTTTCTATTGAGCTCTGTCCTTTTCATCAGAAAGGTCTGAAAATCCCTTATTTCATTTAATGTCCCTCTCCTTGCCTGAAAGATTATGCTCAATTTTGCTGGGTAGTTGATTCTTCGTTGTAGTCCAAGCTCCTTTGCCCTACAGAATATCATATCCCAATCCCTCCAATCTTTTAATGTAGAAGATGCGAGGTCCAGTGTTATTCTGACTGGAATGCCTCCATATTTGAATTGTTTCTTTCTGGCTACTTGCAGCATTTTCTCCTTGACCTTATACTTCTGGAATTTTGCAACAGTATTCCTTGGCATTTTAATTAGGGATCTATTTCAGGAGGTGATTAGTGGATTCTTTTGAAGACTATTTTGCCCTCTGGGTCTAGGACTTCAGGGCAGTTTTCCTGAATGGTTTCTTGGAAGATACTGTCTAGGTTCTTTATTTCATCATGAATTTCTAGTAGACCAATAACTGTTAGATTTTCTCTCTTGGATCAGTTTTCCAGGTCAGTTGTTTTTCCAATGAGGTATCTTACATTTTCTTCTATTTTTTCATTGTTTAGATTTTGTTTCACTGATTTTTGGTGTCTTATAGAGTCATTAGTTTCTACTTTCCCAAAAAACAAATTGTTTTTTCGGTTAGCTTTTATACCTCCTTTTTAAGAGTTATTTTCTCCAATTAGGTTTTATATCTCCTTATTCATTTGGCCAATTTTACTTTTTAATATATTTTTGTGTGTTTTTAAATGAATAATATATTTTTTGTTCTTTGTTGCCAAAGAAGACCATGTCATCAGAGAAATGGTGACATGACTTACACTTGACTTTGTTTTGAGTGAGAGAGGGCTGTCTGAAATGAATAATGTATTGCATGAATGAACGTAACAATGAATGAAAAGTGAAATCTTGGTCAATTTTTCTTCTACCTCTTTAATTTGGTTTTTAAAATCCTTCTTGAGCTCTTCCAAGAATGCTCTTTAGGCTTGAGACCAGTTCATATTACTTTTTGAGGTTTCAGATATGAGTCTTCTTCTGTCTTCTTCTGAATTCGTATTTTGTTCTTCCCTGTCTATAGTCTTTGGTTTTCTAATTTGCTTCTTGCTCATGGTGATTGCCTTTTTCCTGACTTTTAAAGTGGATCTCTGCTTCTAGGGCATAGGGGACTCTGTCCCACATTTCTTGTGCTGGATGCTAGGGACTTGCTTACTGGTTTTCTGTTCTTTGGTCTCTGGTTCTTTCTACTAGAAGATACATAATGTTGCAGCTTATCTGGTGTTGAACTGGCTGGTGTGTGCCAAGCCTGAAGCCAAATGAAGTCTGAGTTTCCCTGGAGTTCCACGAAAACTCACAATGTGAGATGTGGGGGAGGGGTAATCTGATCACTGGAGCTCTCCTCCTCCCCTAGTGCTGAACTAACCCCATCTGAGCTGGTGTCTGTCCATTTTCCCTGGGTGTGCTAAGGCACACCTGGGGTCCTGATGTTGGCACTTACTGACTCTTCCCCACCTTGGGATCAGGATCTCCTGCTGGTCTACTCAGGTGGTACTTGCTAGGATGCTTCTGGTCCTGCACTGATTCCCTTCAGATACAATAACAAGGACTTTCTGGTTGTTTCCCTAGCCTCTGGAGCTAAAAGACTTCTGCTGACTCCACTATTCCAGGATTTTTCCTAGAAAAATATTCTCTGATTTTTTCAAGGTTAATCAGGAAGGAAGATTTACAGTTTACTTCACCATCTTGGTTCCTGAAATTCAAGTCATGGAGGAATCTTAAGTTCAAGTTTATCTAACCTTTAGATATTTGTGTATATAATTGCTTTTTTCTCATATGGATTAATCTGTTTGCGGAATCAGTTTTATTTGCTATACTATCAGTCATCATCTGAATAAATTTTCTATATTTACTCAGAAAAGTTGCAGTAACTCAATGCTAACTTAGTTATTATTTTTGGAGGTGAGAACAAAATTTAAAGCCAGGAAGACCTGAGTTCAAGTTCTGTCTCTGACACATGCTGGCTGGGGGACTCTGGGCAAGTAACTTGACTTCTCAATGTCCCAGGTGTACTATAAGGTACTGACTTGTATTGACAGTTGAAGTTTCCTCCCCTGCAAGTTCCCTATGCCAATGTAATTTCAGGTTATAGATTTATACTTGAAAAAAATGGGTAAAGGAAGAGGAGAAACCAAGCTCTGTGGAAGGGAACCTTTGGACTCATAAAGGAACTGACAGACACAATGAACACCTACTATGTTGAGCACAGCATTGGTAGAATGACTTGGCTCAGCTCTACCTTTTGTAGGCTAGTGGACTAAGTATCTACTCCCAATTCTTAGGAGAAGGTTTTGGTACTCTATTTATATAGTATATGGTTGAAAGGGCACTCTATTTGGAGTTACCTAACCCTGCTGAGTCTCAGCTTCTCCATTAAAAGAAAATGAGGGTGATAAATCCTATCTCACAAGATGAGTACAAGCTCTTTGCAAAGGACTAGAGAATGTGAGTCATTATAATTCCTTGTATTCCTCTAGCCTAATTTTCACTACTAATAAAGAGAAGACAATTCAGTAAGGTTAAAAACCCCATTAATTCTGACTAAATTAATTAGAAATTTGTCATGATTTGGATAGGTGCTAGGCTGAAACTAGCTTTTCTCCTATCTGTGAAAAATGATTTACTAAGCAAAAGAAGAATAAAAAAATTGGAAAGGCTCACTGAGAAGGGCCTTCTTCTCCTTTCTTTTCTTTTCTTTTTTCCCCCTCCCTACATCTTACTTATATTTCAAGGTCAAGATTAAAAGCCATCCCTATGCAGTCCTCTCTAGTGACTCCATATTAACCACTTTTTTCTCTGAGCACTCCCTTGATCATTTAACTTTCAATTTTACATGCACACAACATACACGTACATATATACAACATACAAATTTGTATGTATGTATACACATGTTAAAGCTATAAAAAAGTAACATTACTATAATGCTAGATAGTATACACACACACACACACACACACATATTCATATACGAAGCACTTAAGTGGTACAATGGATAGAGCACCAGGCCTGGAGTCAGGAAGACCGGAGTTTAAATCTGGCCTTAGAGACTTACTATGTGACCCTGGGCAAATCACTTAACCCTGTTTGCCTCAGTTTTTTCATCTGTAAAATGAGCTAGAGAAGGAAAGGAAAATCCCTCCAGTATCTTTGCTAAGGAGACTCCAAATGGCATCATGAAGATTCAGACATGACTGAGGAACAAAGTATCTGTGTAGCACAGGAACTTTTATAAAGGGATATTTACTTCCATGGTAAATCACAAATTTAACAACACATGGGAGGAATAATCTACCTCCCCCACTGTATCACTCAGCCTCTGAGGAGAAGAAGAAAATTAGGTTTCACAATTTAAATCAGTTCCGAGAGAATATGGTCCCAGTTCCAAGTTCCAAATCTCTCCATACGTCAAGAGTCCCAGGCACTTGGCTTCTTAGGGCTTCCATGCCAGTCTGGCTGTATCATCTAGCCAGCAATCATGATTTCAAGGTTGCCATGGCTCGACTACCTGGGTCATATAGGGATCACTTGAGTCACCTGAAATTGAGGAAAAACAACACAGAACAGAAACAAACACCCCCGGGTCCAATTCTGGGGTAAAAGGAAAGGAGCAAATTCTTGCCCTCACACTCTTTCAGGTCCCACAGCCTAACAGCTAGAAAACAGCTGGTTTAGAAACCAGCCAAAAAGATGGCAGAAAAAATGGCACACAAACCTGCAGCTTCCTTCTTTCCAGTTTCAAAGACACAGGCAGCCAATCACATAGTAGGGATGCAGAGGGTTCTATATTGGACAAACTGAGCATGACCAGCCTGGATTACATATATGTTATTTCATTGAACCCTCACAACAACACTAACAAATAGATGATAATATTTCTCTTTTACAGATGAAGTAACTGAAGCTGGAATAGGTAAATGACTTGTGCAAAATCACAAGTACTAAGTGTCTGAGACAAGATTTGACTTCCAGTCTTTCTCACTTCAAGTTCGGGATTCTTTCCGTTATGCTTTCTAACTGCCACATATGTAGCTATTATATAAATTCAAGAGCAAAATATATATTAGGATAGTTTCTGAGCTCTGACACATGATCCAGGACAACTTCATCAATCACTCTCTGAGTCTCAGACTTTTCACATGGTAGGTGAGAGTGATTATATTTGAACTTTGGTGCAATATGATTGAAAGGGAAGTGTTTTGTAAGTCTCAAAGCTTCATGTGTAGATGAGCCATTACTATCTTGTAGGCTTGTGTACCCTCTGTGACTAAAATCTTGCTTAAGTTTGGGTCTTCAGTAGCACTTCATCAACAGCACTTCATTTCCCCCCCTCAAAAGGTTTTCATGCATATTATAAATATACAGTTTATGTACATATACACATATATACACACATATACATATGTATAAACATATATATACTTATATATATTTACATATCTATATCTATATATCTATATATATTTATCTATCTATATATGATTTAATTGCAATGTAAGAAACCCAAAACTGTTTGGAATGGTGCTTTTGTATGCTAATTATAAATTATTCTTATTTATTGATTAAAGAGAAGTCTCTTCTAAGCAAACTCTTCCAGCTTGACTCCACATACTGGATGAGGTATAACGAGAAAGTAATGAGACTCATTTCTTAGTGGATATGGCATGAGGACAATCAGAGAATCATGCATCATAGACTTGTAGTTTGAAGGAACCTTAGAGTCATCTAAGTAAAATGAGAGCCAGGAAAGTGGTGACTTGGATGATTTATACAAATTGTCAAGAGTAGAGTTTGGACCCAAACCTCAGGTTTTGTATCCTCTGGCACAGTTTTTTAAAAATGGCCCTGCACTACATCACCTGGAATGCTGGCTCCTCCCCTATTTTTTTTTAGTCAGGTTGGTATCAATATAAGCTTCTACCTTATTGGCAATGTGGGAAAGGAGCACATGAGGAGGGTAAATGGGTAACTAGTATTCTACCATTTTCTCCGATGTGTCTCTGTCTCTGAGAAAATCTGGTAGTGGAGATGTGTGCATCATGGGGGAATGTGGAGGAATGGCAGAGAGAACTTCCCTTCACAGAATATGGTATCCTAATCTTTCTTTTCAGAAAGTCAGAGTGCTTATCCAGCTCTTCACTGGTGGTGGGTAACCTTAGATTTGTATATGCAACTTGATAAATCATGCATATCTGTTCAACCCAATATTTAGCAATGAGATTTAATAGTAATAGCTAACATGTATATAGCACTTACTGTATACCAGGTACCATTCTATACAAATACTATCTCATTTGATCCTAACAAGACCACTGAGTGGTGGACACTATAATTATTCTTATTTTACAGACCAGGAAACTGAGACAAAGAGAAGGTAAATGACTTGCCCAAAGTCTCACAGCTCATAAGTGTCAGAGGCCAAATTTGAGCTTGAGTCATCCTGATTCCCTACCTAGCACTCTATTCAATTTGCCACCTAGCTTCTGTGTAACACACACATGTAAACAAACACACAGAAATGTGTATTGTTCCTCTTCTCAGGTGATTTCAAAAGGGATTCCGTTGAGCATGAATAGGCAAAGTCTCAGAAGCACAGATTCTGGAGTAAGAGGTAATGAGTTCAGATTCTCCTTCTGACGCCTACTGATTGTATGACCTATGTCAAGCACTTTAACTTTCTTGAGGGATGGTCTTGGAGGTCCTGACTAGCTCTAAATTTATGATACTAAAAATACATGTTCATTAGATTTGTGAATAAGATTCCTTATTAAAAATGTTAGTCTATGATAAATCCAATTAGGGTGAGTACAACTGATGAAAAGAATATATGAGGAGGGATGGTGAGGGCAGAGCCAAGATGGTGGAGAAAAGGCAGGGACTCACCTGAACTCTCCCAAATTACCCACCAAACAACTTTAAATAGCAATAAATAAATAATACCAAACTCAACAACAAATAAAACCAATTAATTACTAGTGGCATAAGTGCTCAGCAATAAATATGTATTTACCCCAATGGTGAAAGGTCATGACTTTTTGGTAAATGGTCATACCATGAACATGGTAATGAACATGGTAATGATCAAAGGACATGAACAGGCAGTTTTCAGATGAAGAAATTAAAGCTCTCTATAGTTATATGAAATAATGCTCTAAATCACTATTGATTAGATAAATGCAAATTAAAACAACTCTGAGGTACCACTTCACACCTATCAGATTGGCTAATATGACAAAAGAGGAAAATGATAAATCTTGGACATGTGGGAAAATTGGAACACTAATGCATTGTAGGTAGAGTTGTGAATTGATCCAACCATTCTGGGGAGCAATTTGGAACTATGTCCAAAGGGCTATAAAATGGTGTGTACCCTTCCCCCCCCCCCACTCCTCAGTAATACCACTGCTAAGCCTCTATCCTGAAGAGATCATAAGAATGGGAAAAGGACCCACATGTACAGCAATATGTATAGTAGTTCTTTTTGTGGTGGCAAAGAATTGGAAGTTGAGGGGATGCCCAGCATTTGGGGAATGGCTAAACAAACTGTGGTCTATGAATGTAATGGAATACTATTGTGCTAAAAAATGATGAACAGGCAGATTTAAGAAAATCCTGGACAGACTTACATGAACTGAAGCTGAGTGAAGTGAGCAGAACCAGGAGAATATTGTACACAGTAACAGTAACATTGTGTGATAATCAAATACAATAAACTTAGCTGTTCTCAGCAATACAATGATCCAAGACAATCTCAAAGGACTCATGATGAAAGATGATTATCTGCCTCCAGAGAAAGAACTGATGTTGTCTGAATACATATTGAAGAATACCATTTTTTGTTTCCTTCCTTCCTTCCTTCCTTCCTTCCTTCCTTCCTTCCTTCCTTCCTTCCTTCCTTCCTTCCTTCCTTCCTTCCTTCCTTCCTTCCTTCCTTCCTTCCTTCCTTCCTTCCCATTTCTTTTTTTCTTTTCAAGTCTTCTTACATAATATGACTAATACAGACATGATTTATATCATTGCACATATAAAATCTATATCAGATTGCTAACCTTCTCAGGGATCTGGGAGGAGAGGGAGGGAATGTTAGAATTTGGAACTCTAAAATAAAAATGTTAAGAATTGTTTGTTACAAGTAACCGGGAAAATATTATTTAAACAAAAGAGAAAAATATTTTCTTTTGTAATTCTGTGTATTTTGTTGTTGCATTTACAGACTCCTGAGAAGGGGTCTATAAGCTGTACCAGATAGCCAACAGGCTCCATGACCAAAGATTAAGAATCTCTGCTAGTGATCATTTAAACAGATTGAATGGTCCTATCTTGCAGTAGCATATTCTCATCTGCATAGAAGTCACCTTGGGAAGTTACCTATTTATTTCAATAATGCTCCTTGTATTATGTTTGGAATTATTTTTTCTGGGGTTACTTTATTTCCATTCATTTTCCTTTTGATATTTAGACACATAAATAGCTCAAATGCAATAATTTTATAACCTTACAAAAATCCTTTATTATTATTTTATTTTCTTTAAAAGTCTGGCTGTTTACTGAATGTACTATCAGCTTAAGCATGGGAATTCTCCCAGCTTTCACTCAAACTAATTTCTGAGAGGAAGAAGAATAATTTATACCTTAGATTGCACAGTACTTATGGAAATATATCCATGAAAGCTTTGGAATAAATGTGTTTAGAGCCGGCTGGCGTTTCTTTCAGAGTTTGAAAGGCTCATTCAGCTCAGATTTATGGCAGTCTTCCTTTTTCTTATCTCTGTTCCTCTCTTAGTAATATGGGAATTCCTGAGCTCAACATCAGGTGCAAAAATTGTGATCTCCTCTCCTCCTTTATGTAGCAAATGAGGGAGTCCTCGTATTCGTCAGTATCAGATACTGGAAACTTACGAAGTTTGTCTTTGTTGACTCAAGTTTTATTTTATCATAATGGTGTTCATAAATCAGAGAAGAGGGAGCAGGATATAGAATTCTTGCTACTTACACAGGAAATATAAGGCTTTGGTGAATTCTGGGTGTATTGATTCTAGCATTAAGTGCATCTTGCAACGAGGTAAAGAGGAATTCTGGGTGTTTATTAGCACTCATTCATTTGGTCAGCCTCAACTTTCTTCCCAGTCAAGGGGGAGGAAATTACCTGCCTTTTCCTGTTACCTGTCTTTTCTTTTACCCCAGAGTCCCCTTCAGCTAGAGGAGGGGAACTAGACACGTAATTAGGGTAGCTAGGTGGAGGTAGTGGATAGAGTGCATGGCCTGAAGGCAGAAAGATCCATCTCTGTGAGTTCAAATCTAGCCTCAGATACTTGTTAGACATGTGACCCTGGGCACATCACTTAACCCCATTACCCTCAGTTTTCTCTGTATCAAAAAATGAACTGGAGAGTGAAATGGCAAACTGCTTTAGTACCTTTGAAAAGAAAATTCCAAATGGGGTCACAAAGAGTTAGCCTGAACAACCAAATACACGTATCTACCATGAGGCACTATTCCTGCTCTTCACCTCTGAAACATGGCCCTCTAACCATTACTTGAAATCTTCCAGGATAGAAATCATTACCATATGAAGCAGATCTTTCTAGTTTGTAGAAAGTTCTACATTTTGCATTGTCAGTTCTATAATTGAAATGAAACCTGTCTCCCTGTTGGATTATAGGATTATACATTTATAGCTGGAAGGCCAATGAGTTCAACTCCTTCATCTTATTAATAAAGAAACTGAGGCAGAAGAGATAACATGACTTGACAAAGGTCACACAGATAGTAAGTAGAAGGCCTGGACTTCTGACCCAGGTTTACTGAGTACAGATTCAGCACTCTTCCAGTAAAACATACTTCTATCTACTAGTCCCAGAACTTCCATCTAAAACTAAGGAGCTTTCCTCTTTCACATTTAGCAATTTGATGAAAGTGGGATGCTTTCTACGGCTGGAAGAGACATTTGATTCAATCAGATTCAATTCTATGAGGGATCTCATCAGCAACCACGGATTTAATTAGCATCTCTATGCTGATGATTCTTAAATTTATTTAACCTCTATTTGTTCTCGTTGTTCAGTTCTTCCAGTCATGTCTGAATTACAGGTTTTCTTGGCACAGCTACTGAAATGGTTTGCCATTTCCTTTTCCAACTCATTTTACATATAAGGAAACAGAGGCAAACAGTTAAAAAGTGATGAGATAAATGAAAAATCCAAAAGATAGAGTTTCTGGATAATTAATAATCAATTTATTAATTAACCTAGGTAATAATGAATAAATTGATGGTTTGTGTGTTTGCTCATTAACAAAAAATGCCTAATAGAGACACTGAGTGCCTTAAATATTTTTTTTTTTGAAAGGGAGTACCCCTGACAAACAGAAATCAAGCCTGATTGGTAGACATTTAAGTGAGGAGGTGGTCTACCAAACCTTCAGCTCCTCCTGCTGGGAATGTGGTTTAATCATGACATCTAGCCTCTAGCAATCTGGGCAAGAGAATTTATCTCCACCCAGATCACTCTCGTTGGTTTTCTCCTTCATGAGCTGGGTCACCTATAACTCTAAAGGAAGGGTGCTTATTTTCTCAAGGCATGAATTTATCTAGATTAGATTCTCTGCATTTCAAACATAAGAAAGGTCTCCTGATTGGGTAGGGTCCTGCCTAAGGTCAAGGAGCATGCACCTGAGAATTGACGCAATATTCCCTATCAACCATGCCCTTTGGAGACTGGCTGACTGACCTATAAGGGTTTGTACCTGAATGAAGAAATAAAAAGACTGGATCCTAATTCATAATGACATCAATATAATAGAAAATAATAATTTCTCTCAGTCACTTGTCCAGGCTCACACAGCTAGTAAGTGTCTGAGGTCGGATTTAAATTCAGGTCTTCCCGACTCCAGGTCAAGGGCTCTATCCATTGTACCACTTAGCTGCCCTCAAACTCTCTCTTGATCTCCAGGGTTGCATCTCCATTTGCCTTTCAGGCAACTCAAATACATCTCTGAAACAGAACTCATCTTTCCCTCTAAACAGCCCGCCTTCCCCCACCATCTTCTACCTTCCCTATTTCTCTAAAGGCAACACCATCCTCCCTATCTCTCAGGTTCACAGGTTGGGAGTCATCCTGGACTTCTCATCTCTCCCTCCCATCCCCACCCTCATATCCAAACTGTTGTGAAGACATGTCATTTCATACTGCCTCCCTACTTCATAAACTTCAATGACTCCCTATGGCCTCTAGGAGAAAATACAAAATGTGCTTTTTGGTGTTCAAAGTCCTTCATAACTCAGTCCCGTCCTACTTTTCAAGTCTTCTTATATCTTATTCCCTATAACACGTTCTTTGATCCAGTGACACTGGCTACTGCCAGGAGCCAAGATGACCTCCCTCTCTTTTTACTCCTCTTTTTTTTTTTTTTTTAAATATTAGGAGAAGCCCTGTTTTCCAAAGCTAAGACTTAGCAAACAAACTGTGCCCTGAGCTTGGCATAACAACAATTCTTTGCACTCCCCTCTAGATGTACACTGCTACAACTGAGTCATAGTACTGATGGTCTCTGAGCTTGGCTAAACACCAACAGACCCAGAAATGAAGCCCTGCTATGAACCAACTCTTCATCACTATACAATCTCCCAATTGCTATTGTGCTTTACCACTGTTGCTATACTACATTGCTTGAT